>JADLZL010005957.1:0-51304 GCA_015844335.1 Chrysopogon serrulatus | reverse complement strand
GGGCATGTTTGGTTCATTTGGTTACCACGCACCCCAGCTCCGTGTATATGGTTGTCACTTGTCAGATCACTGCTTTGAAGCCGACGATCGAGATCTGGTGCTGGAGCGCGGCCGGCCGCCAGCGCATGTTAGAGCAACTCCAGCCCAAAGCATGCAAATTGAGCTCCTATTTTTTTTTCATTTGCATGCTTTGGTATGTATAAAATAGGGGTCCAAAATTAACTCCAACTCCAACCCAACACCCTATCCTCCCAGTCACATGCAGCAGGTCATGGGTGTTTGTCTCTTCCGCCCGTCTCAACTTTCTCCACCAACTAGCAGTGCATCTTTGCTTTCTTGCTCACGCACGAACGAGCTCGCGCGTCCCCAGTCTTCTTCTCCACACGCTCTGGTGGCTGATCCACTCGGCGAGCTGATCCACGTCCTGCCGCGGCGATCGAGCTGCCGCGTCCTGGCGGCGCTTAGCGAGCCTAAGAGGCCGCATCCCGGTGGCGCCCGGCGAAGCCCGGAGGGGCGGAGGCCACGTTTTGGTGGCGCCCGCTAGCTCAGCGCCCGCATCCCGTATCGCGAACTCCGGCGCCCATGCGCATGACGGCGTAGCTGGGGCCTGCATACGACGAGCTGCGGCGGCCATGAACCTTCTTCTTCGGGTCCGCGGTCGGGCGTGGAAATCGAGGTCGTTTCAGCGCTGCCTCTCCGTCTCCTCCGTCCCGAGATCCGGCCGCGCCGATCTGCGGCGGCCGCCGGCGCCGACGAGGCAGATGGCGTCGGAGCGTTTCAAGATCTTCCGGCACTGCCAGCTCCTTGGCGCGCCAGCCGATGGCGGACTGGCGGAGCATGGCCACGAAGGGTCGCGGGGCAGCGCCGCATCGGGCCTAAGCTCCCGGCGAGGCGGGCAGGGGGGCGGGCAGCCGGTGGGTTGCTTCCGTGGCCGGGTGGGGAATCTGCGCGGCGCTCGATGTCCGGCCTGCGTACGTTGGGGAGAGGAAATTGGGTGGGACCCACGGAATGGGGGGCTGCTAGATGTGGGGGCTTGAAATTATAGTTTGGGAGGACATGAAAAATAGGAGCCCAAGTAGAGGCTCCACTGGAGTTGGTGTTTTGCTTAAACTCTTAAATTTTAGAGTAAGGGCCCAAGTAGAGGCCTGGGTTGGAGTTGCTCTTACGCCGTGGAACGAAACGAAGGAGACGATGGATCGGAGCGGAGGCATGCAGGATGGGTTGGGCAGAGGCTGCAGTGCGAGCGGGGGGAGATTCCCGGCCGGGCGGCAGTGGCAGGCGGCAGCCCAGCACCGGCAGGAAATCAACGGGCGTGTGCGCTGATGTGTCGTGCCCGGCTCCGCCCCACGGAAGAATATATTTATACCCCGCATCCATCGATGAAGCCACGCGGGCGGTCTTCGATCTCGTACCTTGTCGCATATACTAGTCGCATGCCTTCCTTCCTTTTAGTTTTGGTCGTCGTCGTCGTCTGTCGATCGGTCTGGGCTGCCTTTTGCCTTCTTCCATTCCAATCTCGTCTGGTACTTACTGTACTAGGGCTAGGCATAATATAAGCAAGCTTGGAGTTGGACTGGAGCTTGCTTGCTTTCTTTCTTTCTTTCTTTGGGGCCGATAGCACGTGACAACAGATCATCGATGGATCATATATATGCCCGCCTGATCGATCTGATTGATCCCTCACACCATCCTGTGACACCGCCATAATAAAGATATAGAGTAAATTGCACTGCAGGTACTTCAACTTTTGGTGAGTTCCCATCTAGGTACTCGAACTGGAAAATGTATCGTCTAGTTACTAGAACTATCTGTCTTGTGCACCCAAGGTACAAAACACGACACACGTGCAGCAAGAGCTGACATGGCGAGCCAACTCACCCCGCCAGCATGTACATGCCATGGAAAATGACCCTTATGCCCCTGCTCGATCTCTTTGAGACCATTTTCTCCCTCGTGTCGTCTCACCCCGCCAGGTTGTCATCTTCTACCTCCGTCCATGGCATTGGGAGATGCAGGTCTGGTGCAGAGTGGGCGCACGTGGGGCGCTGGCTCACAGGGCTGGACTGCCCAGCACGGTGGGGGTAGTAGGGTGGGCGGTGTCTAACTCGTCATTCGATTCGAGGTCTCGAGTAGAGAGGGAGCTGTAGATCAATCGATGTGTTTCATCGTTGGCTGCCAAAAATAGGAGAGCTGCATGCTGCCTACTCCATTTAAATCACGAAGGGGCAAAATCCTTTGCATGCGTGCTGCTGCTGTTGTTTGCTGCTGGTTCGCCTAAAACTAGCTGGTGCTGGCTTGACCAAGAGGAGAGAGGCATAGCAGGTTGCTGCGGGGCTGTCCCTGCATGTTGCCGTGAGCGTGTACATGCTTGCACGTTTAATTTGACCGAAACAGATAGAGGGCGTTGCCGCTGATGGCCTGCGTGATCGTTCATCTAGACTGTAGACTTAGGCCTCGGTCGGGATTGGCCAGCAATCAAAGCGGCATATCGTAGGGGGAGTCGCGACGGCATCTCGTGCCCAGGCTGGTTGACACGGGGGCTTCACGAGGAGAAGGCGACAGAAGGTCGCGTGGTTTACCGAATGGAGCAGGCACAGGGGCACAATTGTCATTTTTCAGGGTGACTACATGATGGCAGGGTGAGTTGGCTTGCCACGTCAGCTTCTGCTGCACGTGTGGCGTGTTTTGTACCTTAGGTGCACGAGATAGATAGTTCTAGCATCTAAACGATACATTTTTCAGTTCAGGTACCTAGATGGGAACTCATCAAAAGTTAAAGTACCTGCAGTGCAATTTACTCAAAGATATATGTATGAGGAATCGATGAATAGTAGTGTCTACGTAGGGCCGGGCGGGCGGGCTAGCTAGCTCGGTGTGTCTAGCTTCTCCTAGATGCTAGCAACAAGGTACGGCCCTCCGGCCTAATCAAAGGCAGAGAGACACCGTACCACCTCGATCTGGTCGGCTACGGTTACTTCTTTCCAGATTTGCCGTACGCGGCGAACTAAACATGCATGATGCTTTGGTTGATGAAAGATGAATGATACGGTATGATGATGCCGCCATTGCCGGCCGGCCGACCGGCCTCGGTTCCACCCATCGGTCTCCCGCGCAGCTTTTCTCCTTTCCTGGGACGGTCTCTCTGCTGGTCCGGGTACACGCGGCATACAATACAATGCAAATATGCAATGCAATGCAAGCACGGTTCTTGGATCTTGCTCGCCGGCGGCGTTCACAATAATCTTTAGCTTCTTCTCCCTTTGTTCTGCCGAGACGACCGGCCGATCGATCGAGACTGCTGCCGTGCTGCACTTTGGCCTTTTCCTTTCTACTCACTTATCGGGATGCTGCGAAAGGCATAGTATGCATCGTCGTGTCGTCTCTGCCAACAAATTGACCTGTCAGCACAGGCACAGGCACAGCCACCGGCACAGCACAGCCGAGACCAGCTAGCTGGCCCTGCTTCTGCCTAGCGGTCGCAGCACGAGCATCGCATATCTATCGCTCCAAGACCCCTATCTATATCCTGCCTGCCTGCATGCATGGAAAGCCTCCGCTCCCGCTTGCTACCACTACCAGCAATGATACTCGTTCCTACAGCAAGATAGGCCTATCTTGGCTGATTGTGCATGGCGACTAGCAACATCGTTCATTCGCCATAAACTTCGAATCTATTATTATGCATGTGCCGCGCAGCCTGTGCACAGACAATATCGTCCAACTGCAGCACATCTATCTATATCTCTTATAAAGTTAATTAATCTCCACTACAAGTTCTATCTACCATCGTAGCAATCCACGTCATCAACCAGCCAATCCTAAAGAAACCAAACCAAAAATCAGCGTACCTCAAAGTGAATGGAAGAAACTTAACCGAACAGCAATGTACGCAGGCCAATGGCCTTTCCAGCTCGATCCACTCCATTACTGAATAGACTCAAAGTCATTTCTCCTCCCAAATCAAACGGCCAATTCATTAGGATGCTCTTAATTGATGTCGTTTCTCCTTTTCAATGGTTTCTTTAATTTTTTTTTGGAATCTGGCCTCTTTAAATTTTCTTCGGCTTCATCTGTTCACCACCAGTCCACTCCACCCTACCTCAGTTACGAGCAGTAGAATGCATGCGTGCGTCATGGTCAGATCCTTCGTAGCTGTCAGAGCTAACCTCAGTTACGAGCAGCAGAGTGTGTGTGAGTGCCACAGCCAGATCCTTCGTAGCTATCAGAGCAGAGAAGATGTTTTTTTTTTAGAAAGGACGACAAAAGCTTTGCCGAGATTTTATCAGACGATAGAAAAGAAAAAGGGTCAAAAATTACAAACTCGAAAACAACTTCTGAAATCCACTCACTCCACTTGTACTGGAACAACTAAAAACCAAAAAGAATCCAGACAAAAAACCGAGCAGAAGAAACATAGGAAAAATGGAAAATGTGTCTGAAAACAAGGGGAAGAAATGTCATCTACAGCTGGTCAACTGCATCTCTCCTCTGTGTCATTGCCCTGCGGTATTGAAGGATGTCATCCCTGCATAAGCTTGCAACTTGTCTCGGATTTGAAGCATTATGTTGGAAAACTCGTCTATTTCTTTCCTTCTAAATGTTCCACCAAAAATAGATTAGCGCTCCGTCGAAATTCCGTCTCAAATTTTTATCCACCTTCATTCTACATTTCCTCCAGTATTTGTATAGGGAACCAGATTCGCTAACTGTGGCAATGTCAACTGGAACAGCCCACTGCTTTACAAGTTCCCAGACTTCCTTCGCAAAAGGGCAGTCTTTGCAAAGGTGAGTTGGTGTTTCCTGATTAGTCCCACACAATTTGCATATGGGGTCGTCCGTCCATCCACGTTTAATTAAATTATTTGCCGTTAGAATCTTCTTGTGCAACAGAGTCCATGCGAAAAATCGGCACTTTGGCTCAGCCTTTGCCCTCCAGATAGGTGCAATTCTCATCTTGCTGAAAGTCCCTTCAAATTGCATGTTGTAGGCGCTTTTGGTTGTGTATTCTCCATTTTGCGTCCAACGCCATTTAATATCGTCTTTAACCCGATCATCCAACATAGTGTCTTTGATTGCCTCCCAAAGGTCAACGAACTGTGAGATCTCTTCCTGTATGCTTGGAGGATAAATGTGGTCAATCCATTTATTGCCCTCTAATGCTTTTGCAACTGTGATTTTTTTTCCTTGGTGACTTTTTGAACAGGCTTGGTGCAATCCTTTTTGCCGTATTTCCATTTATCAATGATGATGACCAGAATGATGCTGTCCTCCCATTTCCAATGGCTACTATGGTTGAAGCATTGAAAAGATCATGATCATGTTTGTCACAAGGGACTTCCAAATTACTCCAGGCTCTCTCCTTTTGTTTCCACCTGTACCACAACCACCGTAGCCTCAGGGCCCTTGTAAATCTTTCTAAATCCATGATTCCAGTACCTCCCATCTCCTTAGACTGACTCCAACAAGCTCACCCAAACCTAAAAATGGGTCACGCACAGTGCTTTTGCATTCCCAAATCCTTCTCCAACGGAGGACGCAAACTGCCCATGCATTTTGGGTGGGAGGAGAGAGGGAGGCAAATTTGCCTTCTCCCAGACGCACGACCCAAATCCTGAGCTCGGATGAGGACGGCGAGGGAGAGCCAGGCAAGAACGACGACGGCGAGGAGGGACACGCCGCACACCTCGGGAGCCGCGCCCGCCGGAGCTGGAGCACAGGACTGGGCCCGCGCCAACGCCATCGCCGGAGCCGAAGCTTCCGCCGACGCCAGCGCCGGCCGCCGGGCCTTCCCACCGCGCCGTCCTCGCCGGATCCGGACGAGGGGGCCACGCCCCGCCCGCGCCGGAGGTGGGGGCCGCGCCGGGTCGGAGAAGGGGGGCTGCGCCCCGCCGTGCCGGAGGAGGCCGCGTGTAACATTCTAAATGTTAATCACATTGCATTGCATTTGCATCAATGCATAAGCACCATTTTGCATTTGATTACAAGCAAAAGCTATTACAAGTTTCTATGTGTGCAACATACATGAGTGTAACAATCTCAAAAGTTGCTTAAAAATGTTTAGAATTATATTTGAGATAGGGCTTATGTACAACTTTTTGCTTAAACATGCTCACATGTGATGATAATGTCCATTATGCTTGTTATCAAGTTGCTAAGTAGCTCAACATGTAATTATGTGATTTATTCAGTTTTTGAGGATGAGCCCTAAATAAAAGTTGAAGTATAAAATATATGCAACAACTTTTATTTAAGGACCTAAGGCTAAATCCCATCCTAAACTGCTCTAGCAATAGCCTTAAATTTGAATTTGAAACAAAATCAGGAAAATACTTAGGATTTTTCTAAGTCCCTGATTTTCAGCACTGAATTCACTTTTCAGGGCTGAGTAATTATATTTTTTCATAAATAAAACTGGTGCTGTAAAAACACTTATGTTATTGTAGTTTGAAATAACGACTACTTTTATGTAACGTATTGGAATCGGTATTGTAATAACACTCGATGTATAATTATTTCCGCCGTACTACGTATGCTGATGTATGATATACCTTGATCATGATCCTGGTTGTAAGTTGATTTACCGAGGTCCTTCGTGACACTCGGTGGACTACCGGATTTATTCGAGAAGCGGTGTATGCGTGTCAACGTTATTACGGGGGACGATTACGCTTAATCTCGGATGGATTGGTCGGGATACATCACAGTGGTACCAGAGCGGGATTAAGGTTAATATCATCATCAGGGTATTTAAAAACAAAAGTTTTGGTCTTGAAAAGTTTAATTAGAAACAAAACTAGTTTTATTTAAGATTTTGGATTTCAAAACTTCACCAGTGTCAAACCTCCAATTAAGCCCGTATAAGGACTATCAGGTGGCTATGCTAACTCTGGGGGATTTCATATATTGCATGTGTGTGAACCAATACCTCTACGCTTAGGTAAGAAGGTAAGTATGAATGGTTATCTTGTCACCCGATGACCGAAGGGTGGTGGTGACCTCATATGGAAGTATATGCACATGCATATATGAAAGTATGCAGTATAAACTGTCTTTTAAATTATGTAACGACGCACCTACGCCGAGGTAAGAGTGAGTTGCGAGAGCATGATCGGACAACCGCGGGTCTAGGGGAGTGCTAGTGTGGTTACCGGAATATTTACATGTTACACACATGTTCATATAAAGGTACTTAATTGTGGGATGCGATGATGATTCGGGCAGTTTAGTGCTACATGTATGTATACATGGGTATGCATATGTGGGGAGCATTTAAAGTTACCGCTTTCATTGTGTGGATATACATGTCATACGGGATCCGGGCTGAAATGAATTTTCTGCAGGTACGCTAACTACGAAAACGTGTAGAAAATCGTTAGGTACGATTTGATGAGAGCACGTAGGATTGCCACCGTTTAGTATCGATTAGAAATCCATTCTTTTCTAAATCTTGTGAGGACAAGTAGAATCATGTATGCATCATAATCATTCATTTGCTCATCTTATTGCATTAATATTCTTTCCCCCTTACAATTTTAATATGAAGTGAAGTGCTCATTTTATTATCCATGATAACAGAAAATGGAGCCACTGCCATATACTGAGGAAGGTACTCTGTTGGAGCATTTTGGGACACCTAGTTTGCTTTGGAAAGTGTTGAAAAACTTTGGGTATATTACACCACCAATTTACCGTTGGAGACATACCCGAGTTTATGGCACTTCAGGATGTGCTTTGCTTCTTCATATTCCAGCATTAAGTGTCACCTCTTCCCCGGCATGAAATGAGAGTTGAAAAAGAGGGATTAAATGAGTGGGAAGTCAAGTAGTCTGCTTTTGACATACTCCGAAAAATATGTCGGGGAGCATACCGAAGAAATAGGAACCACTCCTATGTGTCTGCTTTTCCACCCATAGATCCTACCAATGAGAGTTGGTGCCAACGAGGGATTGTCTTAACCGATACAAGCTTGCCAGACCATAACCCTACCCTCACTATTACTGCTATTGCAAACTTAGCCATCACCCAAGCTCACAAAGCTAGAGAAGTCTCCCATGATTATTGGCGCCAAAGATATAACCTTTGTAATATAGATTTGAAGGTGACCGAGAATTTGTGGGAGTCTGCCAAAAACACCACCAATGTGGTGATGGACTACGCCATCCAGCATGAATTGAACATGAATCATCAATATACCATGCTCTGGAATGAGACCATTAATTTAGAGCACCAAAGAGCTACAGCTGAAGCACGTGCGAATGAAGCAGAAGCAACTAAAGATGCTGCCATTCAAGAGCTTGCCGAGGCTACTGAGAATTTTGAATTTGCTGAGCATAATTTACTAGAGCAAGTAGATGAAGCAAATGCAACCATTGCTAATCTTCAAGAACAACTCAATGCGTTGCAAGTTGCGGTGCCACCAGAAGGTAACGAAGCAGGAGAAGTATTAGATGAATTTGAAGAAGATGAGATGGAGCTCATAGAAGATCCTGAAATAGAATTCGACGAGCAGACTGAAGTTAGTCTAGATGATGACTATCCAATAGACTTTGATGATGAATATTAGAGAAAGGGTTTTCTATGATGTTTGTAAAATAGAATAATCCTAGAGTTGACTCATAACTGAGATCTTAATCTAGTAGATGAATTTCCCTCATGTAATATATGATGTGTAATAGTTGTAACTCGAATGTAATATATGCAGGGCTTGAAATAAGTGATGTTTAAAAATATGGGTATATGAGAAATAAGAGTGTATAATTATGATGGTGCAGTGTGAAAATTTTTATTATGCCTCTGTTTGTTGTATGAATTTTTATTCCTTTCAACATTTCAGTGTTGCATAATAATTGCTTTCACATTTTACCGGTACCATCATTAATTATACCTTGGATAAATGCAGATGCCGAACACTCGTTCCAATGATTCGGGAAGAGGGAATGGTGGAGCTTCGGATCTCCCGAATCCACCTACCGCTGCTGACGTTTTGGCTCGCTTGTTGGGTGGACAAGCGAATATGGAAGCTGCCCTAGAGCGAATTGCTCAGAATACCGCAACCGGGCGCCAAAATAACCGTGATCATGGTTCAAATACATCTGTTACCTATAAGGAGTTTTCTGGCACAAATCCACCGGTGTTCACCCAATCTGAAGAACCGTTACAGGCGGATGAGTGGCTCAATACTATTGAGCTAAAATTCCGTCTTCTTCCCCAAATCACTGATAGCCAGAAAGCGGAGTTTGCGGCTCAGCAATTGCATGGAGCCGCCGGGGTTTGGTGGACAAACTATCTGGCCACTTTACCTGAGACTGCACAACCCACGTGGGCAGAATTTAAATAAGCTTTCCGTAAATCCCATATCCCTGAAGGCATCATGAGGATTAAAATGAAGGAATTTCAGAAGCTTACTCAGGGAACGAAAACTGTAACTAAGTATTCACATGCCTTTAATCACTTGTCCAAGTACGCCCCAATGCATGTGGATACACCCCAGAAGCGCATGGATTGTTTCATGCAAGGGTTATCCCTGAAGCTCCTGGATGATCTAGCTCTCAATAAGTGCACCACTTATGAAGATCTAGTTAGTGATGCCATTACTCGAGAAAATGCTCATCGTCTGTATAAGGAAGATAAGAAGCGCAAGAAGCCTTCTTCTAGTGGTCCATCCCAGCCACCACGTCGGACTCAGTGGACACAGAAGTCTCAGTATCGTCCACCGTACAAGCAGTTCAAGGCACCTCAGAAACAAAAGGGACAACAAAATGTTTCACGTCCGCAGTTTCAGTCTGGGAATGCATCCCGAAGCATCCAGGGTGGTTCCAAGGCTCCATGTTTCAATTGCGGGCAAATTGGACATTATGCCAGGGAGTGTCCTCAGCCCAAGCAGAAGAATAATTTCCAGGGGTATAGAAAGCAAGCTTCTGGAGCACGTGTTGGACGTGTTCACTATACCACCGCCGAAGAGATTCCAGAGGGTGAACCAAAGGGGCTGCGGGTATGTTTTCTCGTAAAACCAAATTCCTGTTTTTTGTCCTGTTTGATTCGGGATCATCACATTCATTTATAAGTCAAGATTTTGCATACAAGCATCAATTTCAAGTTAGTACGGTGAAGAGTAAATTCCTAATCAACTCAGTTGGAGCTGAGACATCTAGCAACCGTATAGTTTGGGATGCACAAGTTGAGATTAGAGGGAGAAAATTTTTGACACATTTGATCGCACTGCCAGATTTGAGCTTAGATGTGATTCTAGGCATGAATTGGATGAAAGAACACGGGGTAAATATGGATATACCCAATAGGATTCTCAAGCTAAATCTACCAGATGGCAATGGTACTTTCTATGTGTCACCTTCCGTAGATCCTAACTTCCAAAATTCCTCCTTTGCTACCCAAACCATAAAACTAGAAGATATCCCTGTAGTATGTGAGTTTCCGGATGTATTTCTCGATGATTTGCCGGGTTTGCCACTGGAAAGAGATATTCAGTTTGCCATTGATTTTGTACCTGGCACTGCTCCTATTTCTAGAAGGCCCTATAGAATGCCACCAGACGAGTTGGTGGAATTAAAGAAACAAATACAAGAGTTGTCGACGAAGAAATTTATTAGGCCAAGTACATCTCCGTGGGGATGCCCTGCCTTATTTGTGAAGAAAAAAGGATGACACTCTGCGTATGTGTGTTGATTATCGACCACTGAACGCAGTGACCATCAAAAATAAATATCCCTTGCCTCATATTGATATCCTCTTTGACCAGTTGAGTAGGGCCAAGTTCTTCTCAAAAATTGACTTGAGATCAAGCTATCACCCATTAGAATCCGACCAGAAGACATTCCTAAAACAGCTTTCATAACCCGCTATGGCCTATTTGAGTACATGGTAATGTCCTTTGGTCTTACAAATGCGCCTGCCCATTTTATGTATTTGATGAACTCAGTCTTTATGCCGGAATTGGACAAGTTTGTAGTGGTATTCATTGATGACATATTGGTATACTCTGAAAACAATGAAGATCATGCCGAGCATTTGAGAATAGTTCTAACCAGACTCAGAGAACACAAGTTATATGCCAAGTTTAGCAAATGTGAATTCTGGCTCCGTGAGGTCAAATTTTTAGGGCATGTACTATCGGAGGATGGTATCTCATTGAATCCTGAAAAGGTTCAGGAAGTATTAGATTGGAAAGCACCAACTAATGTTGGAGAAATCCGGAGTTTCCTAAGGTTGGCCGGATATTACCGCCGGTTTATCCCAGATTTCTCCAAGATTGTGAAACCCATGACCCGGTTATTACAAAAGAATGAGAAGTTTCTGTGGACACTTTGGAGTGTGAAGCGGCTTTACGCACCTTGCGGAAGTTGCTAACCACTTGCTCCCGTGTTAGCACAACCGGACATAACAAAACCTTTCAATGTTTATTGCGATGCTTCGGGCATTGGTCTCGGCTGTGTCCTAATGCAGGAAGGTCGAGTCATTGCCTATGCCTCGCGACAACTTCGAAAGCATGAGGTCAATTATCCTACTCATGATTTAGAACTGGCTGCAGTAGTACATGCTTTGAGAATTTGGAGGCATTATTTGTTGGAAAAGCTGTGTCATATCTACACGGATCATAAGAGCCTTAAGTATATTTTCACTCAACCAGAATTAAACATGAGACAAAGAAGGTGGTTGGAATTGATTAAAGATTATAATTTGGAAGTGCATTATCACCCAGGCAAGGCCAATGTAGTAGCCGATGCTCTTAGTAGAAAGGCCCATTGCAACTATACGGAGATCCAGCAGTGCTTCATAATATTGTTGTTAGTTGCAATTTGGAAAGCCAGATTATTGAAAATCAAAAGACCGATGCTGGTATTTTCCATATCAAGCGAAAAATACAAGAGAAAGGGACCAAGCATTTCCGAGTAGATGAGAAGGGAGTCCTATGGTTTGATGATCGCTTGGTAGTTCCTAAAGATGATAAATTAAAAGAACAGATCATGTCCGAAGCACATTTCTCAAATCTATCCATTCGTCCCGGTAGTAGCAAAATGTACCAAGATTTGAAGCCTAAATATTGGTGGACCAAAATGAAGAAAGAAATCACAAGATATGTTGCTCATTGTGATGTGTGTGGAAGAGTTAAAGCAGATCACCTATGGCCTGCTGGACAACTCCAATCCTTATCTATTCCTGAATGGAAATGGGAAGAAATCGGTATGGATTTTATAACTGGACTTCTTAGAATCTAAAAGGGACATAATTGTATATGGGTAATTGTGGATCGTCTTACCAAGACGGCACACTTTTTACCTGTCAAATTTGGATATAGTGCAGAGCAATATGCGGATTTATACATTGCCCAAATTTTGCGATTGCATGGTGTTCTAAAGACTATCATATCTGATAGAGGGTCACAATTTATGGCACGTTTTTGGGAACATCTACATGCATACCTTGGCACTAAATTGATTAGAAGCTCTGCTTATCATCCTCAGACCTCTGGTCAAGTTGAAAGAGTGAATCAAATTTTGGAAGATATGTTGAGAGCCTGTGTACTTTCGGCTTCGGGATCTTGGGATGAATGGTTGCCGCTAGCGGAATTTTCATATAATAACAGCTATCAAGAAAGCATCAAGATGGCACCATTTGAAGCACTTTATGGTAGAAAGTGTAGGACTCCCTTGAACTGGGTAAAACCCGGGGAGAGGAGGTACTACGGTATTGATTTTGTAAAAACAAGCCGAGGAACGAGTCCAAAAGATTCAACAACATCTTAGAGCCGCTCAGTCTCGTCAGAAAAGTTATCTTGACAAAAGACGTAGGCCAATAACTTTTAATGTTGGTGACTATGTCTATTTAAAGGTTTCACCCTACAAGAGTGAACATCGATTTGGTATACAAGGGAAATTAGCTCCTCGCTATGTGGGACCATTCAATTTTAGCTCGCAAAGGAGAAGTGGCATATGCTTTGCAACTCCCGCCACACATGAGTGCAATATTTAATGTCTTCCATGTTAAAAGAAGCCTGAGAGCACCAATGGAAGAGGTCAACTTGGATGACATTAAATTAGCATCAGATCTTACATATAAAGAAGAGCCAACTAGAGTGTTGGAAGAAACTGAAAGAGTGACCCGAAATAAAATTATAAAGTTCTATAGAATTTTGTGGAGCAACCACACCGAAGAGGATGCCACTTGGGAGCGAGAGGATTTTCTTCGTACCAATTACCCAACATTTTATGAATGATGGTAGGTCCTATGAAATCTCGGGACGAGATTTTTGTTAGGGGGAAGGAGCTGTAACATTCTAAATGTTAGTCACATTGCATTGCATTGCATTTGCATCAATGCATAAGCACCATTTTGCATTTGATTACAAGCAAAAGCTATTACAAGTTTCTATGTGTGCAACATACATGAGTGTAACAATCTCAAAAGTTGCTTAAAATGTTTAGAATTATATTTGAGATAGGGCTTATGTACAACTTTTTACTTAAACATGCTCACATGTGATGATAATGTCCATTATGCTTGTTATCAAGTTGCTAAGTAGCTCAACATGTAATTATGTGATTTATTCAGTTTTTGAGGATGAGCCCTAAATAAAAGTTGAAGTATAAAATATATGCAACAACTTTTATTTAAGGACCTAAGGCTAAATTCCATCCTAAACTGCTCTAGCAATAGCCTTAAATTTGAATTTGAAACAAAATCAGGAAAAGACTTAGGATTTTTCTAAGTCCCTGATTTTCAGCACTGAATTCACTTTTCAGGGGCTGAGTAATTATATTTTTTCATAAATAAAACTGGTGCTGTAAAAACACTTATGTTATTGTAGTTTGAAATAACGACTACTTTTATGTAACGTATTGGAATCGGTATTGTAATAACACTCGATGTATAATTATTTCCGCCGTACTCTGTATGCTGATGTATGATATACCTTGATCATGATCCTGGTTGTAAGTTGATTTACCGAGGTCCTTCGTGACACTCGGTGGACTACCGGATTTATTCGAGAAGCGGTGTATGCGTGTCAACGTTATTACGGGGACAGTTACGCTTAATCTCGGATGGATTGGTCGGTTCTGTCACACCGCGCATGCCATGCCGTGACGCGGGGCTGGAGAAGGAGGCCGCGCGCCCGCCGCGCCGAAGGAGACGGACACCCCTTCCCACGCTCGCTCCGCCACTCGTCCTCTGAGCCCTCGGGGAGAGAAGAGAGAGAGGCCGGTGAGGGAGGAGGCGCGGGGCCGGGCGCTGGCGCCGTCTGTGGGAAGGAGGGAGGCGGCGCATGCGATGGCTGATTTGGGATGGGATAGCTGTTGGAGATGGAGATATTTTGGGTACGTGATTTTGCACTGCGCGTGACCCAAACCGTCCGATGGGTCTCGTGTTTGGGTCACTTCGCTGTTGAGTCAGTCTTAGGCAGGCATGTGGTGGGCCAATTAACCAATGAATGCCCGCCGCGCAGAGAAGATGTTAGCTTTGGGAATCAGGGCAGAAAGCAGAAGCACATCGGCTACCTTGTGCCAACTGGAGCAGAAGACCTTTGTGACATTAGGGATTTGCACTTTGGCGTTTGCGGTCTGCCGAAGCCTTGATCACGGCGAGCCGGCAACTGCGATGGACCGCGACGGGGCAGTGCTGGATGCCAGCAACGCTCCGACGGGTGATGGCTACTTTCCATAATTTGGATTTAGGACATTACCAGGTGAAAAAAGTAACTTCAGTTCAAACAAATAGTATACATACATAGTTTTTTTTGTTATCAATATACTCCCTCCGTTCAAAAAAAAACATGCAATTCTCACATCCCGAGGAGTCAAACATTACAAATTTTGATTAAAATTATATAAAAAATATATAAACTTATGAGACAAAATAAGTATCATTGGATTGGTTATGACATATATTTTTATAATAAATTTATTTCAAGACATAAATACTAATACCTTTTGCTATAAACCCGATCAAAGTTAACGAAATTTGACTGGTATACTTCCCATAATTGCATATTTTTTGGAATGAAGGAAGTATAGTCTTATCATTCAGCCTACTACATCAACAACAATAATATGCCACGCTTTGATTATATCTTCAAATATATGTAATAATAAGTAGATTTGAAAATCATCACATCATTAATTAACATGTATTGTGATATTTATATAATTTTATTTGTGATCCTCCAACAACGCGCGAGGTATTCATCTTTTATATTGCAATTTAGCATTTCAAAACGAAGAATCGGGCGGTATGATTTACGCTAAATAAAGCGGCACTTCAGAACCAAGTCATCCGTTAATAAAATATGAGTTTTGCTATATTTCTGTCAACAGATTTTGTTGTTTTATATCTGTCAAATTCTAGGCCGTTGATTTATTATAAGATTCGTGCGTAAATGTGTTGCCGCGCTGACGGGTTCGCGATCCGTTGAAACCCGCAATCCATAATTTTCGGAATCCACCCGTGTTTATCTCATTTCATTCCACGACATTTTCCCCAATCCTCTCCGCTTCCTTATCCACACGCGGGTGGGTTGAAGTCCTCGCCGCCCTTCCGTTGTGCCGCGCCGCCGCCGCAAGCAGCTACGGCCGCGCCGCATTTCTTTTCCCCTCTCTTGTGCCGCGCCGCCCTTCACTTTCGCTTCGCCCGCGCCCCGCCTTGCCGCTGTCCGCTTCGCTTGCGTCCATGCCGCACGGGTGAAGCGGAGCCTTTTGGCGGCGGCTGCACTGGGTTGTGGCGAGCTGCGGATGGGGGATCTTCGTAGGGGCAAGCTGCTGCCCTGTGCTGTGGCGAGCTGCGGGGCGACGAGCTTTGCCGCGGCTGTTGAGTTGTGCTGCGCCGACAACAACAAGTTGAGGCGGCCACGGCGTTGGCAGGTTGCTGACATCGAGACGGGAAGCAAGACCATGGTGAGGAGCTCAACAGGGATGGATTCCAAAGGGGTTGTGGTACTGCTCGTGAGCACCAGCTCCATCGTTGGCATCGACATCCTAGAGAGAAATTTGATTCTGATGCCAATAGTTCGCCAAATGTATGTGATATCTACAGTCCGATGAAGGCTGTTTGCACTGTTGTCTACGTGTTCTAGCATAGTAGCTGTGATGCTTCCTTTGCTTGTCGTATGCTTCCTTTGAATCGATCCAGCAAAGCTTTGGTTTTTTTATGTCTAAATTTAACCATGCAATTACGATTTGTACGTTGTTGGCTCAGTTCCAGTGGTCTGACGGAAGCTAGTAGATTATTGTTAATGGATTTGTAGTCTGTACCATTTAATTTTTCTTGGACCCCCAATGTGCATCCGTGTTGTGCTTTTAATAGTATATTTTTTGAGTTATTATAGGGTCAGAGGAGCAGGTCACCATGTGCCTTTTGCGTTGTTAGAATTAGTTAGCTAGTTTATTTTCTTAATCTGAATCAGTTCTCAGAATAGAAAAAAATAATGCCTAGGAGTCTAATATTGGCGTCCCACAACCCTGCTTAGTTGTCTGATATTGACATGCTGCAAAGAAATAATTTAGCTACTGTAAATGTGATTCCAATGCTGTTAATAATTTGAAGTTCATTTCTCTGTTTCTAGTTGGAGATTGTATTTACATTTTTACATAGTAGCATGCTAATCATCGAGTCTCTGTTTTGATTTGGGTTGAGTGGTTTTGGATGGATATGTGTCTAAATTAACTAGTTTTCCAAGAACTGATTATTGTGCTTCTTTGTATGTTGTTGCAGTGTTTAGTTACACTACCTCAGGTTTGCAGTAGTGCTTGCTGAGTTGATTTTATTCTTTTCTAGAGTTATTACTATGATTGACTCTTATAATATTTGTAGCTGCTTATTGATAGTATTCTAGTGATCCTCATGGTATTTTTAAACTTTTTTAGAGTTATTGCTGGGCCGCTGGGCATTCGGATATTCATTTTTTCTACCAACTATGGTCGTCATGGTATTGATAGCTGATAAATAGTTTTCTTTGCAATGTCAAAATTGTGTTAACTCTGATGTATTTCACCACCATTAGTCAGCACATACTAGCATTTTTGGATGTTAGATGCTATCTTCCTGCAATAAATGTTTTTATCAAAATTCTTCTGCACATGCTGTATACCAAAAAAAGGTGACTAATCTGCAGGATAGGAGCCAACTTGATACTATTTGCACGGATAGGAGCCAACTTGATACTATTTGCAGCATTATCATGATATCTTTGTGTAGCCTGCATATATAGCTAGTGATTTTTTTTTCATGTCCAGATAGCTTGCAGGAAGCTAAATAGATTGCACTTTTTGGCTTTTTTTGTCTTGCCCTTTTGTTTGTGTTGTTCGTGTGTGAGTGTGTGTGGGTGTCTATGTGTGTCTCTGTTCCTTTTTTTTTGGGTTTTCTTTGTGTGGTTTTTTGTGTTTTTGTGTGTTTGTTGGTTCTATTTTACATGAGTTGTTGTTTTGACAGGTGTTTTGCTTTCTAGCTTTGTTGCTTGTGTGTGTTCAGGTTTTTGTTTTCTAGGTTTAGTCGGTGTATGTTTGTGTCTGCGTGGTTTTTTGTTTTTCTCTCTGTGTGTGTGGTTTTTTTTTCTGTGTGTGTGTGTTCAGACGTGCTGTGCGCGTGTGTGTGTGTTGAGGTGTGTGTGTTGTCTGTGTGTTTAGGTGTGTTTTTGTTGTTTCTGTCTCTGTTTGTGTTTCTCTCTCTGTGTGTGTTTCTCTCTTAGTGTGTTCCTTTGTGTGTTTGTCTTTTTCTTTTGGCATCGCTATTGTGTGAGTGTGTGTCTTTCTCTCTTTGTGTGTGTGTTTTTTTTTTTAGGCAAAGTAGCTATTTTGGTCTCTAAACTATTTGCCAAGGTTTAGTTTGGCTCTGCTGTTGTGTATGTGTGCGTCTTTCTCTCTCTATGTTTGATTATATAATTATATTATCAATTACTGTATTTTTGTAGTTCATTGTCAAGTGTCGACCTATCCCATTGCTTTTGTCTAATCATTTGTGAAATAAATCTGCAGTCAAAAGCAGATCCATGAGATCAAGGATTTTCTTCTCACCGCAAAGGAAGGAGGAGGCCGGTTCAGTGAAGATCGGGAGCAAGGATGTTGTCAAGTTCAAAGTGTGCTACTCCAAGTACTTGTACACCCTCTGCGTCTTTGATGGTTCTAGGAAAAAGCTCAGTGACGAAGCCATTGATGATGCCCTTGATAAGGTACATCTTTTTTTTCTTGTTATTTGATAAATTATGTCCTGGAGCTTTTTGCATTTTTGGGTGGTGAGATTGCCTTCCATTTACTCAGACTGTTGTTTGTTCTATTCAGTTATCGATTTTGTAGGATGGAATGCCATTTTCTTTTGTGGTTAAGTACCTATCAATTTGTTGTCACTGTGAAGATAAATTCTCCCTCCTACATGATCAGATTCTCTCATTTTTTGTTGGATTGAATGCCAATTTTCTCAAAATAGAGCAGATGATGATGCTATATTTTGCAATTTATCACATTGCTGGATGCATTGTTAATGTACATATCTTTACTACTAGGCCCCATTCATCCTTTACCTTTAATAGATAGTTGCTATGCATGCCACAGGTTTGATCAATATGCTATTCTCCACTCAATTGTCACTAAAAGCCATCAGAGATGGCGGATATGAAAGGATGACCTAGCTGTAGCAAGGTACTCTGCCAATAGTTCTTCAAGGTCAGCATGCATGCCAAAATACTACAACTAAATCCCTGACGCCAATTTCTTAACATTCGATTTGTTTTTTTCCTGCAGGAAAGGATGCTCTTGCAAAAGCAAAGACCAGGAGATAAAAAACCCTGTGTGTATGTGTGTGTTCAGACATGCTATGTGTTTGTCTATGTCTGTATTCAAACGTAGGTGCATCAGACCTATATATGTTTTGTTAATGGATGTTGGATTTGGAGGAACCTGTTATGGAATGTCCACAAATTTGTATTATTGATTTGACAGATTTTCCCTATGGTTATCTGTCATTTTTTTTTTTGAGTTGTCATTTTCTGGTTGGATCAAAATCGACAGATTTTTGACAACAAAAAATCTGTCAACAGATAGCTAGATAGACCCATAAAATATAAAAAGAAAAAAAGGGAAAAAAAAAAAAAAACAATGAAGTCATTGTCCATGAAGGCTAGTAAATCTAGGGCCTGCATTTAATGGGCTCCGCCGCTCTATCCCAGCCATTTGGTGGGTCGGACACGTCCGCTCCCGGCATTCATTCCGGGCTCTGACTTCAGCCCAAGTCGGACACATCAGACTGCTGTATATACCCCCTGCACAAGGAAAAAAAGTCTATTTTTGCTCCCTCAACTTTCATAAAAGTCTACTTTTTAGTTTCCTAAACCCCAAAACCAGATAAACAACCTCTCTCAACTTTTCAAACCATGCATTTTTTCCTCCCTGGAGTGGTTTTGATAGTGGTTTTGCTACTGATGATGGTGGTTTTGTCTTTTTCATTTTTATTTATTTCGGCCGAAATTTTGAAAAATCATAGTAAATAAAAAAATCATAAAAATACAAAATCTAATTTTGTTGGACTTCATATGAGTACATCTACACAATGAATATATAATATGGTATGCTTTAGTACAAAATTTTTGCTAGTCTTTTTTTTTTATTTTTGGCCAAATCTTTAAAAAATTATAGTAAATCACAGAAAAAAATCAAAAAAATAGAAAATCTAATTTTCTTAGACTCCACATGAGTAGATCTACAAATAAACATATAATATGGTATATTTTAATATAAAGTTCTTGTTGTAGCTTTCGATCTATGCTTTTCTATAATTAATTAAAATAATTCATAAATGTAGCTTCTATAACTATATTGTTACACTAAAGCATACCATATTGTATATTCACTGTGTAGACCTACTCATGTGGAGACAATAAAATTGAAATTTCTATTTTATGATTTTTTTATGATTTACTATGATTTTTCAAAGATTCAGCTGAAATAAATAAAAAAGAAAAAGACTAGCAAAAACTTTAAACTAAAGCATAACATATTATATATTTACTGTGTAGATCTACTGATGTGGAGTCCAACAAAATTAGATTTTCTATTTTATGATTTTTTTGTGATTTACTATAATTTTTTAAAAAAATCAGCCAAAATAAATAAAAAAAAAAAAAGACAAAACCACCGTCAAAAACCACTTCAGGGAGGAAAAGGGCATGGTTTGAAAAGTTGAGGAAGGTTGTTTGTCCAGTTTTTGGGGTCTAGGGAGGAAAAGTAGACTTTCGCGAAAGTTAAGGGAGCAAAAGTAGACTTTTTTTCCCTGCACAATAGTAGAGCAGGAGGGACCAGGAACCGCCAAGGAAGGCCCACTAGCCCAGCCCTCGTGCAGATGCAGTGTGCACCAGTAGAAAAAGACCCGCCTGCTCGGCTGGCGCTGGCGCTGCATCAAAATTCTTCAATTAGTCCATGGAAGCCTGTCTCTGTTTCTGTTTCTGTTTCGTGCCATCCTGGAGTGATTGATGGTCGGCAGAGACAACTAGGAGGGTACGCGTATGCCGCACGTGTAGTTGGTGGTCGCGCCTGTATGTTGTGGTGAACATTCTAAAGGCTCGTTCGTTTGTAGCGGTAATACGTCTAATATGGTTGTACTTTCTTTATATGGTATACACATCTGCATGTAAAAGATAGTAATAACTACTCAAGGTTATTTCTAAGATCGACTGACGAAAAATTAGGAAAATCCACGATTGAATGGTAGAAGGTAGTGAATTTTATACTGGATATCCTTTTGCTTTTTAAAACAATATATATCCTCTTTTAAATATGGTGGCACAATAGGACTGCTAGCGGCGACAGCAAGATAGACACATGAAGAAGTCCGGTATGGTGAATTGCGCCTATATATATGGAGGATTTTTCTTAACAGTCACGCAATGGTCGTGTGATGGGTTAGATGTCAGTGCGCCGGCTTAAAGAGAGAAAAAAACAAAGTTGACAAAAAAATAAAAATAAAAAAATAAAAAATTGAACTGTTATGCATTGCGCACGTAAACAGTGGTGGGCCCCGCATGAACAGATCGATGAGAAGCCGCGAAAACTTTCCGGCATAAAGAGTTACTTATTAGCCGGCACTCCTGCAGTCCTGCATTTATATACTCCCTCTGGACTACTCTAAGCACAAGAGACAAAATGACGCAGTCAGTAATTAGTATCCCCGGAGAAGTTAAGGTCAGTACGAGAGAGACATATATGCATGCATGGCAACGAGGAAGAGAAATAACAAATCTGCATCGGAGTTTAGACTTACTGTATTTTATTGTGGTTTTCCACTCCAATGTTTGTAAAGTTTGAGATCCACCAATTTCCATTGTACTATGAAACCAAGAGAACCTTAATAAAATGATATACGTATTGACCGGATCTGCGTTTTCTTGCATGCGTTGTTGACTCGAGCAGTGTGAGGCGGGGGCTGTGTTGTTTCTTCTTTTTTTTAAAATCTCACGTCTCGAAATTAAATATCAGTGAGTTGGCGTCGCATTATTGCCTCTCGTCTCGGGGACCAGACAGACCATTCCTTTCTTCTCTTGCCAATTATGGCTAGCTCCCCGTTGACATCTCCTGTAGGGTGTAGAAGGCTGTAGCCGTCCGTCCCGCTCGACCGTACTAACACCAGTGTGGCATTGGTGATTGGTACTGTTCCATTGGAAAATCTGATGCATATAAACCCATTCTTCTTCTTTCCTAATGATGTGTCATTTCGTTGTACTACTTGACACGGATGGTGACGACTCGTTATTAATTAATAAATTGAAACGAGCGGAGCTACTGCAAATACATACATGTGTCACAAGTTTTCAGGATGTTACTAGCATACAAGCTAAGTAAAGAAATGATACATACTACTATAAATGGTTTGTAAGTGATGCGGTTAATTCATAAGTTTGGACAAGAATATACGATGGTATAGAATACAGTTCATCTTCGTCATTCAGTGTTATTCAAGTCTATTGGGCCCGGCCCGCCTGGGTGGTAGGACTTCTATTGGGCCGGAATCGATGGAATAGGTTCCTCAATGCGAGCAGCCCGCCCATCCAAAGCGTGGCTGACAGGCTGATGCTGTTCTACTATCGTCGTATCAGCTGCAAAATCAGCTCTACCAGCCCATTTAACAGACCATATAGCAGAATCAGCTCACTCAAGAAGTCAAGATAATCGTGCAAGAGTAGGAGCTCTCGAAGCGTCTCGTTCCCTTGCTACAGTTCACTGGCTCTCCTCGCCGTCGGTGGCCTTCGTGGCACCGGTGAGCTTAGAGAGTTGGAGATCCGGTGGTTGGTGTATATATCCTCTTTTAATAGAGTACTTTTAGCTAGGTTAGGGTTGGATTATTTCTCGGTGACGACCTTGCCGAGAATCTTTTGTTTCTTCCAAGCTTCTTAGGCGGCGGCTAGCTCGGGGGTGTGCGGATTCTTGCTTGTCTGTGGCAGCAAAGAACTCGTGGCCTACAACATGCCTTCTATTCGGAAGATACTTGGTTTTCATACCGGTGGAGTTTTCATCGGGATTTTGTCCCTCCAAGGAGTTTGTGACATGAACTCCCTTGTGAGGATTTTCCCTTTCTTGGAGTCGTTGTTCGTCGATGTGGGATGGCCGGTGGCAGCTTCTTCCAACTTCGACGAAGAGACGACGAGGAGCCATTTGCTGGAGCTTCAACGCACATCAAGTTTGATGTGCTACTCATTGGCATTTCAAAAAATTTACTTCCTTCGTCGCCATGGGAGTCGACCTTTGGCTTCATCGTGAGCGTTTTCCTTCACAGTGGGAGGTGGAGGACAGCCAGGCTATGGCGGCATCGGTCGACGGCAACGACCATCGGGAGCACCTTGACAGGCTTTCAATGTATTTTTAATTTCTTCCAAGGGTGTCTTTGTAAGGGATTCAGTGTAAAATTTCTGTTTTAATAAAATCCAACCCGGTGTTCTAAAATAAAAGATAATCATGCAAGAGACGGGCCCAACAGAAGTCCAACAACTAGACCAGTTTGGCAAGGCACCCGTACATGGAGGGTGTCCTATGGTCACGCTAGTAAATTGGATCTTGATCTTTTTTCTTCTCCTCAGCGGAATCACCTAAAAGTATATTGACACCAAATAGGATTCGGATCACACTAGCAAGGGGCTAGCACGCCCGCGGTCGATAAATGATATTGATCGCAACAATAACACAACAGTTCGACGAAATCAACCGAGAGGGTCGATTAGGCCGATGTTGAGGCAAAATCCTGTATACTCCAAAACACCTCTGGCGAAGACATGTTGGGGAGGAACACATAGAAGGTGTCCTACGGTTAGCACGGACACCTAGAGTGCTGCTAAATCTCGTCCTGTTCGCTTGTCTTATCAGCCATTCGAATAATATTTTTCTCTCATAGCAAATCAACCGGCTTGTCTTATCAACCGGCATATGTGACCAGCCGAACACCCCGACCGTGAGACATGATTAACAACAGGATAGAGAGAGAAAAGAGTAAAAAGGTATAGTAGATGTGTTTTTGATGATTGAAAGTTGGGATCCTTAATGGGCCGTGATCTTGGAGTGGTCTTTTCTACAAGACCAAAATGAGTTCTCTAAGTTTCCTACGTCGAAAAAGGGTCCAAAACCGATTTGAAAACCAAACCGGTTCTAACCTGTAGGAAAGTCGTCTTAACCGACTTAGGAGTTGGCTAAGCCGGTTTCCTTGGACCCAAGTGTGGCTTAGCCGGCAACGACATGGGCGGTCAGCTAAGCCAACTTTTGGATGATGAATGGGCTAAGTCGACTCGGCGAGCAGGCCAAGCCGGCTTTGTCGGGTCAGGTGCTGTCTTCCTTCTTTTTTGCTTGTCATACCAAGTATGTTTTCAACACCCTTCGATGTTAGGAATTTGATGATATAGCCCAATTTTCATGTTGGGACATTTTTAGGTGTCAACAGGTCTACATAAAGAGATACTAAGAATAGGGTTACTGATTTTCTAGCAAAGCATGCTTATGAAATTTTGTCGGCTGACGACACTGTGCTGCAAATTTAGTGGTAAGTGGTGTAGTTCTTCCTGACTAGTAGAGCTCAGTCTTTCTTGAAAATGAACAAAAACGGTGGCGCTGATATCACATCCATGAAGCCCCTAATATATACAGGAAAGCAGATGACCTGCGCGTGTGATGAGAGGGCGTGCACGCGATTACGGGAAAGAGACAACAGACAAGCATCGCTTTGGTAATGATCGACGCAACGACGACCTAGGCATAGTAGGCTATGGACCAGGCAATCCGCGCATTCTTTCTCTATCTGGCGCAATGTGTAACACCCCAGGTGTTAAGCATGCATTAGGCATAATTAATTAACTCCTAATCATCATTAAGCATGGCATGATCATCATCAAGCATAAACCCTAAATGCACTCATCATTTCATGTGTTTGCCTTTCAATTTTTAATCTTGCTTGTCATGCTTGTTAATTAGTTAATTAATTACCTTGTCAATTGCTTGTTCAAGTTTGGATCCACATGCCCAGCACTTTGAAATGTTTTAACAAAATTTATTGCAAAAGATTTGGTGCAATTTGAAGCAAAAATAAAATAGTTTGAAAAATTCCCTTTTAATGCCTTAAATCAAAATGAATTCATAATTCAAAATCTGTTTGGAATTTAGCCTTGATCCTTAAATGAAAGTTGCTCAGTTTTTAATTCTCTACAACTTTTATTTTTGGGTCATCACTTCAAAATGCCTTTAAATTGGTCAAATAAATACATTTGGTTCGGTTTAAATTAATTTCAAAAAAAAAAAAAAGATCACCGCAATCGGCAGGCCCAATTCGCCCACCGGCCCGGCCTGCTCAGCGCCACGCTGCGCCGGCGCCCGCACCGCGGCAGAGCATGGCGGCCACGCGCGCGCCGTGCCCTGCGCGTCGCCGCACGCCGCGTGGCGGCGAGCCGTGGCGGGCCCCCACCGGTCAGCCATTACCCCCGCACCGCGCCCCCGCCTCCCGCACCGCCTCCACACTCGCACACACGCCGCCTCGCCCCTATCGCAGCACAGCAGCGCCAGCGGCAGCGCACCGCCCAGCGCCATTGCCGCCGTGAGCTCGTGCCGCCCGTTCCAGCGCCTACTCGCGCCACCGCCTCGCCATCGTGCGCGCGAGCTACGCCCGTACCAGCTCCACCTTCCCTACGCCAGAAACCGCCGCCCGTCGTCGAAGGTGAGGGCGGAACGCCCGCTGTCCCACACGGCGCCATGGCCGGAGCTTCGGCAAACTCTTGCGCCGCCAGCGTTCCCGCCTTCGAACCCTTCCACCCTTCCTTTCAGCTACGCATTAGAGCCGCCTAGGCTCGAATGGACCACCCGGCAAGCTCAATCGAGCCGAGCCGGGTGACCTAACCTTATCGCCGCCATGCTCACCGCCGCCATCGGCGCTGCCGCGTCGCCATGCTCGTGGCCAGGGCTCGACTGCCCAATAGGGGTAGCCAACCCCTCGGCTAGCTCCGCCCGTGAGCTCGTGGAGCTCACGCGTGCCTCGGCCGGCCGTGCCGCCGCCGGAAACGGTGGCCTCGCCGCCGTGCAGCGCCGCCACCACCGTCGCCGCACGTAGCACCGCCGCTAGGGCTCGCCGCCGGCCACCGCAAGCATACCGGCGGGTGCGCCTTTGCGACGGGAGCACGTTGGTGCCACCCCCCCACCGGTCACCTCGCCGCCGGCGAGCTAGGGCCGGTCGGCGCCGTGCCCTCGTCCGGCCAGCTGACCGGGTGGGGCGGTTGACCACCGGGTCCCGCCTGGCGGTGAGCCTGGGGTGCACCCAGCGTTAGGGTTTCAGTTTTTATTAAAATGAATTTCTAGATTTGATTTAAATCGTTTTAAATTCATAACTTGAGCAAATGTGGTCCAAATTTGATGAGATTTGTTTTGCTAGGTTTCTATTGAGTAGATCTACCTATGAAAAATATGAGATGACATTTTGGTGATACTTTTCTGTGTAGATTTATTTAATTGCTATACTTGCTGAAATCTATGTAAATGCATAGTAAATTGTATATTGCTCAGAAAATTGTGATTCTTATTTTGTTAGACTATTTATGTGATGTACTTTCTGGGAAAATTATGTAGGATGCAGTTCCTGTGTAAAAATATTGAGATATGATGTAATTGCATTAAATGCTGATTCCTTGTGCTAAGTCCTGGAACTTTTTGATGACTTCTCTTGTGCTAAGGAGTTCTAAAGAAAAAATATGAAATCTATTGTTTAACACTTTTCACAGTACAAAGTTGTTAAATGTGCATTTCTGTCCTGTTGCTTCATCTTTTTGTGTAGGCTGTTCTACTTAGTGAAATGTGATGAAACTTTTATCATGGCTCTATTTTAGCATGATGTAGCTACTATATTTTTTGTAGATTTTTCTGGATTGTTTAGCCAGAGGTCACAGTTCAAGCATTTAATTTCACATGAAATGATAAGCCTTTTTGGCAATTGTTTTAATAAGTTTAATGTTGCTTTTTGAGCACTTCTAGTTAAGTAATACTTGCTGGTTATGTTATGCAATAACATGTTGAAATGTAATGTGTGGTTTATGAGTAGTGCTATTTCCCTTTTATGCATGTGTTGTGTGTGTGTGCCTACACACACCCACCTTTCTTTATGCACTTCTCTAAGTGGTTAGAGAAGAGATATGCACATACTCAGTAAAGTGAAATAGAATGTTAGTAGAGAGGAGATGCGCCTACTCTGTTAAATAAAATGTTAATCATCTTCATTCATGAGCCTCGCACCTATGCATTCTTTATGCTTATACCCGCGCATCGCATCATACAGGTTCGCAGGAGGGCCCCCTAGCTTCCCAGTACGAGGAGAATCCAGCGGAGGAGCAGCAGCCGCCCGAGGAGGAGCAGGAGGCAGGAGAGGAAGACCTACCCGAGTGCCCGAACCACCGAGCCAGCGACTTTAAACAAGACAAGCCCCGGAGCATTTCCTTACCTATGCTTTCTAACAGTCTAATTATGCTTTATGATTGATGCATTAAGTATAGGAGTTGTGTGCAACCGTTGATGCATGATATCCTTGTTTACCCTTGATTATCCTACCTTGAATTACCGTGCTAGTCTAGGGCGAGTTTATTGCTTAGTTTGCTTAGACGGTAAAAGTCGGGTGATTTCCTGTCATCCACGAGCATAGGTGGTTACTTATGAATGATGGAAAGCTTTATGTTGATATTATCTAGTTATTGGTGATGGTTGTGATAATTGGAGACCGGACGGAGTCTTATGGGGTTGTTGGACCATAGTGATTCTGTCTGTGTCGATTAAGGACCGTGCCATTGCGCGTCCCTCGAGTCATGTTGAACGCATGCCTCACACTTAGCTGGCCGGATAAGTCGTTCCGACCGTGAAGCCTAACACTATCCAGGCCGACTCTCGATCCGTTCGCACCGTATTGGAGATGGATGGGGGACCACGGCGGCGCGAAGAGTAAGTCCGAGGTCTAGCATGGCTAGCTAAGGCAGTCGGGCGGCCCCTGGGTACGGTGGTTCCGGTCGAAACCGTGTTTTATTCCCGGATATGTGCCGTGGTGACCTGTACTCACTTTAGCGGGTGAGTGTGGTTTGTGTGAGGAATACCCCCTGAGCTCAGTAGTAATCAATTTGAATCGTCATCGTTCCTGGACAAAGAACACTTGACTTGAGCTACGCCATCGTAGTAATGATTATGGAATATGGTTAAAGATGATGATAAATTAAGCTGTTATAATTATGGTTACTACTTTATTGCTTAATCATGATTATTATATTACAATGATGCTTAGTATTGGTGCTCACCTAACATAAATAGGAATGATTAAGCTGAGCTGTCACTATAAATTGGTTACCACTGCTTTTTCCGCAAATGAGTCGAGCTATCCCCCCCCCGATAAAGCCCGTCATACTCCTTGAGTCTTTTATTTTAAGTCGACGGGTAAGTCTAGCCGAGTACCTTCTCGTACTCGGGGTTTGTCCCGCTTGTTGTTTTTGCAGATGGCCATACCTACCACGGGTATTGTGAGACCTGCTTATATCCAGTAGATTAAAGTACCAAAGGGCATGGTCATTCTTACTATTCTCCCCACTTGCTTTTGTGGATTGATCATCAGCTTGCACTGTATTAAACTTTAAGTGTGTGAGTGGGTTGAGCTTTTAAAACTACTTTGCTTTCGCTACTTAATTTGAGACTTGCTTTGTAATAACTTTAATTTCCGCACTCTGATGTTATCGAACTATTTATGAAATATTGTAACGTGTGAATGGTGACGCTAAACTTGTACGATCTTGGTTGATGATGTTTGGTTTGAAATCCTTCGAGATTTTCAGACTACCGGGTTTATAAGGGCTTAAGTGTGCTAATTACTTGCGTGGCGAGTGGTTTTTGCACTTATGCTTTTATAAATTGGACGGTTCTGTTATAGCTGGCATCAGAGCAAGGTTTAGCGATTACTGTTCATATGTGTATTTAAAACAAAAGAATTTGGTTTCAAAACTGAATTTTTAACTTATAGATCTATAAGTCTTTCAAGAAAATCTTATTTGCAAATTAAGAGTGTGCCAGTGGCCATATCCTTTATGCCCAATTAAGGACACTAGGTGGCTATTTAAGTACTGACTTATGGACTTGCATCATATTTTCTTTTTACTGTTGCCCATGCTTCAAGGTAATTGTATGAGTGCCATTCGCTTGAATGGTAATGTATGGTTCGAAAGCCTCTACGCCTCGGTAAGTGTGAGTTGTGAGAGCATGATCGTCCAACCGGCGATCTAGGAGAGTGCTAGTGTGATGCTGGAAGTACTTACATGTTAAAACCATATATTTACCAAGGTGTTTAATTGTAGGTTGTGCCGTCTGTTGAGGCGATGCTGTCATCAGGACGAGGACCGGGTAGTTGTACTACATGTGCGTGTGTTTGGGAATGCACGTGCGTGTGAGTATTTAATCTTTACTTTTCAGCAATGCATTGTATTCATACTGTTGGGATGGACTGAAGTAGATTTTCTGTAGGTACATAACAACGATTCGTGTAGAACGTCTAGTTATACGCTATGAGAGAACGTTGTATGCCACCATTTATACCGCTAGAAATTATTTTTGTTAAGTTTGTGAGAACGTAAGTTACATGCATACATCATGTTTGTTCATCTCATATCATCGCATTTATTCTTTCCTTAGAAATTGATTGTCTCTGTTAAATAAAAATTTGGTAATTAATAACCTATCTCACTTGGGGTAACTTTTCAACAGATGGCTCGCACCAAGCAGACTGCGCGCAAGTCCACCGGGGGCAGGGTACCCCGCTATCAGTTGGCTCCTTGCACAGTTATCAGAGAGGACCACTTTCTGGGGGAGTTTGGCATGCCCACTCTCTTCTGGAGGGTGCTTAGCCACGCCCGGCTATCTTGAGGGGCGGACACCTATCTATTCCCCGGGTCACCGAGGAGCCCAAAGAATGGAGAGGATATGATACACGTGGAGGTGACAGTTCCACCCCTTGCTGAGGACTCTGAGTGGACCGGTTGGCGCGTCAGGGCCAACGGTGTCACACCTCAAGAGGGCGCTAGCAGGGCTGTGTTCTTTGTCTTGTGCTCCATCATGGACACCTTCCCGCTGAGTCTGGCACAGGCTTTGGCTGGAGTCTTTCCGAGGGGTGATCCCTTAGATACCGTTTGGGAGCAGTCACCCAATATGTCCCGCTGGCCTAGAGTGGATGAGATTGAGGATAGCGACAATGCCGCTATGAGTGCTATGTATGCTATGATGCAGACCTATGATGCCACCCAGTTGGCTATGTACAAGGTGAATGATTGGAACAAGGCAGTGCAGAAGGATATGAGGACGATGGAGAGGAGGCACGCAGCTCGGGTCCAGCAGTTAGAGGAGCAGTTGAACAACATCGCAGCTGACAGGGATCATGCCCTGAATAGAGAGGAGGCAGCAGGTCGAGAGATCACCCGCCTACGCGCTCAGGTTGATCGCCTGAGAGAGGGCGAAAGGAACAGTGACCGCATGATGAGACGTTTGGTTGGAGAGCGGAATGAAGCCCGGTACGAAGCGCACCAGCTGGGGCATATGCTCTTCGACAGAGAGTACTACATCGAGCAGCTGCACGAGGAGTACCACGAGCTGTACAACCAGCTCTACCCCTACCACCAGCCTGGAGCTACAGAGATGGAGCCCGGAGGCGTCGCTGCTGACGGAGGAGAGGAGGACGCCGACCTACCACCAGCACCTGCGCCCGCACCTGCAGGAGACGCCGACGTCCTTGACGCTGTGTTTGACGTAGAGAGCGAGCACGAGTAGGCTAGTAGCTTCATCGCTAGTCTTAGATGCGCTTTTGCTTCTTTTGTGGTTGTCATGTAATCTTTATGAGATGTGAGACTCACGTGTTGGATCCTCTTGTATGTGGTGATACCTGAACGCCTAAAGTCCAGTATATGTATGCTGGCAATTTTGGATGTTGTATGCCATGGATGATGTTATTCAGTAATCTAATTAGTGATGTTATGAATTGTGGAAATGAATCTTTGTTCCTTTGTATTGTTGAATGAATTTTATTTCTTCCAATAATTCATTGGCATGATTATTACATTCGCTTACAATGTTGTAACGTCACCTAATAATTACTTGTTGCCGAAAAATGCAGATGGTGGGAACACGCCGCACCGCTAGTGGCAATGTGATTGATGAGGGCACTGCCGCCAGTGGAGGCAATGGCGGTAACGGCGGGAATGGTGGAAACGGAGGCGATGGTGGAATCCCCAGAACTGATCTGCCACCACCACCACCCCCACCGTTGACCGCGGAGCAGCTATTCCAACAGTTCCTTGGCAGTCAACGCAACATGGAGGCCACGCTGCGTGATATCGCAGCCAACACTAGCCATGGAGGCCATTGGGGTCAACCTGTCAATCAATACAACACTTTCAAGGATTTCCTTGACACCGACCCACCAAAGTTCTTGCAAGCGAAAGAACCTCTCGAAGCCCTTGAATGGATTAACACCATGGAAGATAAGTTCCGTCTTCTTCGTATGATTGAATCATTGAAGGTTGAGTATGGGGCTCATCAGCTTCAGGGGCCAGCTGGAATCTGGTGGTCTCACCAGCGCACCACCTTCCCACCCAACGCTCCTATCATGTGGGACCAGTTGACTAGAGTGTTCCGCAGCACCTATGTTCCCCCTGGACTGATGGCTATGAAAGTGTCAGAATTTATGAAGCTTACACAGGACAACAAAACTATGACTGAGTATATCCATGAGTTCAACAATCTGTCTCGCCGTGCTCCCGGCTATGTTGATACTAAAGAGAAGAAGATTGCTAGTTTCAAGAGGGGCCTCAACACTAAAATGGCCAAGACGATGGGCGTCAACACCAGGACCATGTTCAACGAGCTTGTCAGTGACTGCCTGGCGCAAGAGAACAACAACAACCTTCACACTGCCTCGAAGAATCGCAAGAGAGGCTTCGAAGCAGGGTCTTCTCAGTACAGAGCTCCGATGGCAAATCGCTCACAGTAACGTCCTCTGGCACAAGATTCTAGTTTTTGAGCACCAATTCCAAGGAGGAATCCCACTGCTCCACCACCCCCGAAGAACCAGAAGGCTTACAGGCCTCCCGTACCACAGGCTCGTGCCAAGACAGGTGGCTCCACGGCGGCAGCACCAGCCGTGAGGGGCCCATGCTTCAAGCGCAACCCGGTGGCGGGGCCTTGAGAATTGAAAATTGGGTGTACAGCCAAGTGAGCCAACACATACAGAACCAAACAATTGTGGCATATGTAAAGCTAAATGTCCATCAATTCAAAGGAAACAGTACTAGGGAAGAGTACATTAGTATAATTAATTAATACATACAATATTTGTCAAGTCTCAATCTCAACTAATAAAGGAACCTTACAAATTTATTCGACGAGACGGCTTTTGGAATCGAGAGATGATGTCTTCATCGACAACACGTAGAAAAAATTGCTTCTCAATGAATGTAACCAAGCAATCATTTAAGTAATGATCCCCATACTATTTCTTAGCTTGTTCTTTATAAAGTTCATCACTGAAAACGCTCTTTCAACACTTGCAGTTGCAACCGGTAGCAATAGCACTAATTTTAGAAGCTTATAGACATAAGCGTGTAAGACATGCTTATTTGTTTCGACAAGCAAAACTAAAAGCTCGGCAATAGTTTTGACATTGCTAAATCTTTCATCACCACGCATATCGGTAATAAAGTTACCAAGCTGATAGGTTAGACGCCTCAAGTCGGTGGTTGAGAAGTCTTTGGGATAAAACTTTGCAAGTTTTACTAAGCTGTCCTTGTCAAAAGAAGCAAATGAATCTTTGGGATTGAATGATGACATGCAAATCAGCAGATCAGTGTTTACCTCATCAAACCTATCATTGAGTTCTTTAAGCTGCCTATCAATGACACCTAGAAACATGTCAACTTTGAAACGATGATAATTTGTGAGATTGACATAGTACCCCTTTGATCTTCCAACCGACTTGTATCTGTCATCCATTTTAGGAACTTCAATGTTGCGCTTCTCAAAAAAGAAGTGACATCAGCAAGAAATTTCTCCCAGCCATCATCTTGTCGCAACAACTCAAGTTGAGTCTTTGTCAAAGATATGAGTGAAATAGCATTAAGAATATCTTGATCCCTTTTTTGCAAAGCACAATTCAAGTCATCCGTGTACCCAAGTATGGTGTCCAGCAAATGTGCAAGGAACACAAATTCAAATGACTCAAATGAATACAATGCTATTTGAGCCTTTGAAGATTCACTGTACTCAGGATCATCTCCAATTTGTTGAAGTACCCGTTGGATAGATCGATACATAAGAATAACATGCTGTATTGTTTTGTAGTGAGATCCCCAACGAGTATCAGCTGGCCTAGCTAACCCCATGAAACGACCCGCAATTTCCTCGAAGGGAAATCCACAGAGTACATCGAATACAGTTGATACCATAGTTCATACATCACGAAAGATACAAATTTTAGAGAATTACAACCCTTGTAGCACGTCTAAGTACATCGTATTCTAGCGATAAACACACACGGGATCAACATCAGAGTAGACGTAGCATCATAGCGGGTGAAGGCTCCTCCTTCACGGAGAATCATCAGAGTTGGGGTAGGGTATCAGCGGGCGTAGACTTGATCTTCTTAACCAAACTTGAGTGTAGGAACAAGACCACCTAGTCCTTCCAAAGACCGTTGTCGTCGTAGACATCCTCGGTTCCCAAACCTGCTCAACTCTATCGATCACGATTTGTACGGCCACGGGCTCCCACCCTATGCTTTGCTTTGCTATGTGGTAAGTGGAATGCAAGGGTAGAGAGAAAGGCATATATTTGGCTATAGTTTTCCTATGCAAAAATTCATAATATAAATATAATGTAGTTCATCAAGTTTTAACCCCATCTCAACCACACGTCCATCATCCCATCCATAACCACATCCACATCCACATCCATACTTCTCACCACACTCTCACTCTCTAGTCGGCAAGGAAGACTCCCGCTCCTCCTTGCCTCAACGGCCTAAGCCGGAATCCAACAACACCTAGAGGGAGAGAAGAGAAGGACACCTCTCACTAGTCAAGTGAAGCGTAAAATCATAGGAATGTCCATGACCGTGGACACGGCTATACGTATAGATCGATCAACTCTGCGAGCGTGTACACTGAACCACAAGATCACCATCATCGGCGATGCCTCGTCTAGGCCGATACCAAGTCGCCGCCTAATCGGCCCGATGCCACCCTACCACTCGGCTGCAGGGCACCCCGGAGATCCACCGCACACCGAGGCGTGAGACGTGGTACCGGATCCCTAAGGGTTCCACGCTGTCTCGGGAGGGTGTGGGTCTCAGCACCCGTACCTCCCTACACTATCACCTATCAACCTAGTAGTAATGGCAGGGGGCCAGCTAGCCGTCAAGTCGTTTCCCGCCCATCAGGAACGAGTGGTGTGTACGAAGGGGTCCTATGAACCGGTTCTCAAGACATACCCGGTCTTTAGGGGTGACTAGACAGGACATCTTCACCATGGGGCCCGACGCCCCGTGCCTCGGCGGCACCTCCCTGTTCCGAGGATTCGTCCCACAAAGACACTCCTCCCCGGAGCCTTCTCACATCACATGTACCCGCCACGGTACTCTCTCACATAGGGAGTGCCCGGATCACACTCCACCGGCAAGACTTGTCCCCCGACTCGTCGTAGATCCTGCCCAGTCGACACAACCCTCACCACACACACCCAAGACACACGCCAAGATCTCTTCCATGTTAACCCAGTTATCCAATTTACGGCACCATGTGCCTTAGCCACACACAAACATGTATGAGTAAAGAGTAAGTGTGTAGCAAGTATCATGAAGTAGGCGGCGTCTATCCTAGCGGCCAGGTGTGCGGGGGAAAGGTTGCGTCAAGGTAATGGCTTATCAAGCAATCTACCATGCATCCTATCACAATTATTTGCATAAAGTAAAGCACTAGCAGCTATATATTGCATGTCTAATAGGATTCTATGAGGTTGGGTGGGACGTGGCACCTGTTTATAGCATTCCATAGTCATCTACATCTGGTTGCTCCTCGTATCTCCTCCTCCTCCAAATGGATCTCCGGTCTATCCATTGTCACCGCGATGCAACTACCTCGATAAAGCGACAAACAAGGCAAAAGAGCAATCAATCCCTAACCAAAATCCAATACTCCCCAAAAAGGAAATAAGATATGAAAGGAACTAGGTAACTCCAACTAAACTTTAAAAGACTTAGCCCTCACGGAGAGTGTCCAATCTTCGGGCTCTAAACGAACAGAAGTGGTTGTTTTTTAAGCATAAGCTCGGATCGAGGCCTCGAAATAGCAATGACGTCCCCGGGTCAACTATGTCAACCTGTACGGCCCCAAGAGAAGAGGTCTTGATCCTAACTTAACTTAAACAAACACCACGACTTGTGGCCTCCCAATCCGAACATCATGGAAATTTGCGGGGACCGGAGGATCAAAAGCGAGAGGAAAAGGGGAATAGGAATAACAGGGTTTGGCCCTTGTAGCCTCTAACCCGTAAGTCACAATACTACATAAGATTCGAGTAAGAACGATTAATACGAAATAGAGGAATTGTGACTTGGTTACGAGGCTCTTTAGCTTACCCGTCATGGTAGCCGACTCGGTAGCAAAAAAGAGATTGGAACAGAACAACAGGGAGCGGCTACATCCTCCTCTCGACCCGTCACGACACCACAACGTCGGGAGCCGAGAAGACAAGAGCACAACAGGGGGAGAGAGGAGAGTTAGGCGGGCATGTCCATGCCACGACCTCGGTCCAACGGCCGATCGGTCGACTCACACGGTCCGAGAACGAGACATAGACCATAGCTTTGCTAACTAGAAGAGATAGTCCGGTCTTTGATCCAATCGTCATGGCTAAGACAAAATCAAATAGAACGGCTAGCGGAGAAAAATAGAAAATAGAAAAGAGAGGGAGCGGTGGTCTGCCCCTTCCAATGCACATGCCATGGCGAAAGGCGAGGCATCGGAGGGGAGCGATGCACGAGAGATCACAAGTGCCTAAACCACTTGTACGGTACCTCGACCAAGGTGCACTATATGCACTAAGGCATTCTCCGGGGTCTCAACGATGCGGTTGTCACTGTGAGAGCCCAAGGAATGCTACGATCTCAATAGGTACAAACATACAAGGGCTCAAGCACGAAAGAACCAAGGAGGGAAAATAAGGTCCACCTCCTTTGATCCACTCGCCATTGCGATCGACGAGAATCAATGGAATGGAACCAGTGGCAAATAAAGAACACTAACAACCCAGATAAGCGAGAAAAGGACTCTGGTTCCACGGCACTTCGGTCCACATGACATGGCGATAGTCACTGATCGAAGGTGGTGGAACGAGAGATTCGATCCGCACCCTACTGGATTAGTGAGAATCGAAGTGAGCAAAAGAGTAGAATGGTCCGATGCTCCCCCAACCTAGCCGTCATGGTAATGGACGGTGGTTGAAGGAAGAGACCTAAGTCTTGCACGGTTCCACAAATCACACCAACTCGTAGGGCACCACAACCTCCGTGCAACTAAGGCGGCAAAAGCTATTCCTCAAGTTCATAGGATGCGGTTGTCATCACAAGAGCCGAGGAATGCTCTGGTCTAGGTGGTGCAAGCATACGAGGTGGTAGGGGAAAAATAGCACAAGAAGGAAAGGGAGGGAAAAGAAGAGAAAAGAAAAGAGGTAGAGCCTGATGGTCATGGAGAGATGACTCGCGGCCATAAGCTATACCCTAGCAAGTCGACGTCCATTGTCCCACGATAGTCGCCTCCTAGTTCGTCACCCACTAGACTAGGTCACAGGGGCTCATCAGGTGTGGGTAACACCCGCACCGATTTGCATCCACCGCAATCATGTCCTAGGGTCGAGTAGGATCGATACGACCATGCTTCCACGGAGTCAACTAAAGCGCACAAGCATCCAAATAAGGGAACGAGTTACGCTCGTCGTCTCGGTCATGGCAGGACGAACCCACGACCAAAACATCCGAGCGAAGTACAATCCCCCGACCGGCTCGAAGGCACGGTTCACAGACACACACACACACACCATCAACACGACCATGAACCGACAACACAAGATAACCGACTCAGAGTGGCACATATCCATAGCACACGAGACAATCCGGCGCGAAGGCACGGCACAGGCATAGGTAGATAGATATATAGATATAATACGACATTGGTGAATATGAGCAAGAGCGGAAGTGTTGCCGACGTCGAGGACGGCGTCGGCGGAGTTTCAAAAGCTCGACCTTGTCGGAGATGGCGAGGCTGGCAGGACTTCGACGGAGCACCAGGGGTACCGAGAGGGCTGCAGCCAGCTTGGGCTAGCTGTGGCCTGCTGCAGCCTGTCGTGGCCTCCTCTAGCCAGCTGTGGCTGGCCGTGGCCTGCTCTGGTGGCCGGCAGCCAGCCAGGGCAGGCTGCAGTCAGCTGCTGGTGGCCAGGGGTGGCTGTAGCCTGGCCAGCAGTGACTATGGCTAGCCGGAGGTGGCTGAGCTCCCGGCGGGCAGGCACGGTAAGGTGGGCGGCTCCCTGCGAAGGTGAAGAATAGCGGCACGAAGGCCGGTCTCAGGCTCAAACTGTGGTGGAACATGAAAAGGTGGGGGCTTTGGTTATGCTGGTGGCTCACCGGCGTCGGAGAAGAGTCGCGGCGTGATGGTTAGGCATCATGGAGCAGCGGCGGGGGGGGCACCCGCCAGTATGGCCCGCCCGGCGGTGGCGGCAGTACAAGCCAGCCCGCGACTGCCGGAGATAGTGCAGCCCGCCCGAGGCGGCTATGGCTGGCCGTAGTGCGGCCGAGGCCGGCCAGCGGAGCCGAGGAGGACGGGAGAGGTAGGGCGATGCCGGGAGACGCAGCGCCGACCGCGGGTCGGCCTGAGGCGAAGCCGAGGCGCCCGATGGCCGGCCGGAGGCGCACCGAGCGGTACGGGCCGCCGCTGTGGCTCGTCCGCGGAGAAGAGAGTCGGAACACGCGACCACCGCGACGGCGAGGCGGCGTGCTTCGCGACGTTGCGGCAGGGAACAGAGCGAGGACGACGGCGGTTCCGCCGCCGCCGGATGGTTTCTCGAGCATCGGGCCGCCAAGACCGATCGCACGAGGCGAGCGCCTGACGACGCGGACGCCGCGGCGAAGCGCGACGCCGAGGCACGGCGGCCGAAGCGGTGGCGGCGCTGGTTCCGCTTAAGGCGCTGCCGACGCTGCCGACGGCAAGAGACCGGACGGCCAGGGGCGCGCCCATGACGCTGGGACGGGCGCGGCCACCCGATGCAAAGGCGGGAAGAGGGAGGTCGGGCGCCGGTGTGTGTGGTGCACCTCGCTGAGCATGCATGGTGCTCGGGGCTCGGCGTGGCGGTGGCGCTACCGGTGGCGTAGCGCTCGCCGCGCGCGCCGCAGCTTGTGGCGGCGCGCGGCGCGCTGTGGCGAAGCGCACGCTGACGAGCCGCCGAGCGTGATGCGGTGCGCTGCGCGAAGCGGCGGCGGCGAAGCACCCGCCGAAGGAAGCGCGATGAGCGGCGGCAGGAGGAAGAAGACGCGAGCGCCGGCGGCGCCTGTTCTTATAGGGGTAGCCGCGCCTAGGGTTTGGGAGAGTGGACGATGGGGAACCCCTCGGCGTCCGTGATTGAGGGACGCGTGGGCTGCCATCGCACGGCCGCTACGGACGCCGAGAAGGGGCGCCTTACTTCCACCGCGGGCGGCGGCACTGAGTGGAAACGCCCGCTAGGGTGGGCTGGGGCACGGCTTCATGCCTTGGGCCGTGGGGTCGCGACGAGGGAGCCGGCAGCGACGCTGGCGGCCGGGCTTGCGGGAGTGGGGGGGAGGGGAGAGTGAGGCCGAGCCGGGGCTGGGCCCAAGCCTACCGGAGAGGGAGGAAGGGTTTTTTTTTTCCCATTTCTATTTTCGTTATGGTTTGGCTATTTGCCAAAGTGATTAGTGAAGGATTCAAATAGGATTTGGGAGGGATTCAAAGAGGCAATCAAAGATAAATCCAAGGAGGGAGTTTGTGGAATTTTCAATTAGATGGGAAGAGATTTTCCGTAATTGCCGAGGGGTTGAGGGAAATCGAAAAGAGGAGATCGAGAGGAATTTAAAAGTAGGAACAGGAGTTTATCCGATTCATTGATCGGACTTAGGAGGGGTTGATAAAAGAATTTTCAAGAAGTTTTGCTATGGATTTGTGTACTCCTAAATCCATTCAAACACAGAACTCGAAACAACTCAAACACGATGGCAAAACCCTACAACCAGATCTACATGTATGCAACGATTCGGTAGCAAACTCTTCCACGTTTGACCTAGAAACTACATGATTCACATGTTACTGGAAAAATTTTAAAAAGTTCAGATTTTTGGTGTTTGGTAAAACTCGGGATGTTACACCCCATCTCTTGATTCAGACCACGACCACTTTCAATTTCACCCAACTCTAATGCTTGAATAACCTCTTCAGCTTGAGCAGCTCGAAGGAATTCCAACATCTTACAAGAGTTCCCAATGGCAGTCAAGAACAGCCCAAGCTGCTCAAAAAACCATTTGCAGTCTTGGTTCTCCTTAGCAACAGCCACAAGGGTTAGTTGAAGCTGATGTGCAAAACAATGAACGTAATAAGCAGAGGGAGACTCATCCATAATCAGTTTCTTTCGACCATTAACCGCACCCTTCATGTTGCTAGCCCCATCATATCCCCTCGCCCTCGAATTCTAGACAAGCTCAATGAATGTTCCATAAGTAAAGTCTCAATAGCAAGTTTAAGGGTCGCAGAGGTAGTGTTCCCCACATGGACAACTCCAAGAAATCGCTCAACAACCTTTCCCTTCTTATCAACATATCGCAGGCAAAGAGCTAATTGCTCCTTTTGGTACACATCGCTAGATTCATCCGTAAGTATTGCAAAGTAGTCATCACCAAGATCATCTATGATAAGTTTAGTAGTCTCTTTGGCACAACAGTTGATGAGCTCTTTTTGTATCCTAGGGGATGTCAGTTTATTGTTCTTTGGAGCATTCTTTAGAACAACCCTGTTCACATCCTCAAAATTTTCTGCTAACCAATTGAGAAGTTCTAGAAAATTTCCTTTATTAAGAGACTCCTCACTTTCATCATGGCCACGACATGCTAACCCTTGTCTCAAAAGAAACCTCAGGCATTTAAGTGAATAACTCAAACGTGCTTTGTACATAACTTTCTCTTACGTGGTTCTCTTCACACCATTTATAGAGAACTTATCAAATTTCTCTTGAGCTATACGTTGTGACTTGCAAGCAGCATGTTTGTCAAATTTACTTGTATGATTCCAAAGCCTAAAGCCTCCATTCACAAAATTATTCCCACCTTTAGCTGTTTTATTCTTGAACAGATAGCAAACAAAGCAAAATGCAGCATCTAGTTTTACACTGTACTCAAGCCAACCATATGAGGTAAAACCAACTAGGAACAAACCGATGTTTACCTCCTATATCTTTTCTTGGAAAATCGTGTCCTCGAGGTTAACATGCCCCTAGTGCAATATATCTTTTCCTCACATCAGCTTGATCATTGGGATTATAACTTGATATGGGAATCCTCTCTCCAGGATCATGTGGAAGCCAGTTAACATCATAAAATGCCTCTTCATTGATATCATAATCATCAAATTCATAATCAGAACCCTCATGTTGATCTTCTTGTATTACCGCTGCTGGCATTGCATCTCCCATAACTTGAGGCTCCGTGCTTGGTACCTCTGGCTGCACTTCAATTTCATTATGGTGCACAGAGGGGGAATCACTTTGAATGTTGCTTTCCACTGTTTGCAATATTGGTGTCGAGTTACTAGCTACAGATGGTTTTGGTCTATTTGTTTGCTCTACTCCACAAAGACTTTAGATCAACAACTTTCAATCTTTTTACTTGACTGACTTCACGGAAATAAATAAATATGCTTAATTAAACAAATGTGAATCAATTGCAAATTTGCAACAACCAATCAAAGATGAACTACTACTCTACCGAGTATTCAGCACTGAGGGCGAGATGTCTAGAACACGGACCTGTGGTGGCGCTGAACAGCCTGAACTGGCAGTTTGAACTGTTGCCGCTGCATCTGCGTGTGGGTACGGCTGTAGGGGCGCCGGCGTGGCTAGCTCCATTTCATCCTCGGCGATTGCATTATCTTCCCCCAAGCCGGTCGTAGCCTCCACTTGAGGCGCATCCGCGCCGGTCGTGGGCTCTTCAGAGCTCAGATCCGCGCGAGCGCGACGACGACCGGCACCTGGCCGGTGCTCGCCGGCGCCCATGGTGGCCTCTCTGGTCTGCCGTCTGCGGCGCTCCAATGCTAGATTGCCGGACAAATCAAACCCTATAGGAGTTGAGGAACGAAGCAGGCGGCGGCCAGGCACTGGACTGCTGGAGGCGCAGTCACGGACGTTGGACGGGCAGAGCCGCAGAGGGGCATCGCTGTGTGATTTGCTTTTTGGGCTAGCAGGCTGGCCCAGTTGGATGGTGGATGGAGGAGACAAGAAATGTGACATTTTACCTCTTATTTAGATCAAAATAATATTTATTTATATGTCTAATACACGTATATACATAGTACTTGACTACTTGTATTTTTTTCCTCAAAATTATTGGTGTACATCTGTACACCCATGTCCACGTACTGCATCCGCCAGTGACTGCAACCAGCCTGGGCACCTGCCAAGTACTGCCCCTACCCCAAGAAGCAGACTACCTACCAAGCTCGTGTGCATCACACTACTGTGGATGAGACTCCTGAAGGAAAGCCAGTCACAGCGGGTACGTTTCTTATCAACCAACACCATGCAGTTGTTTTGTTTGATTCTGGATCATCGCATTCTTTCATGAGTCAAGCATATGCATGATCACATGAGTTAGAGCTTAAGCAACTAGAGTTTGGATACCATATAAGTTCCGTCGGTGCAGAAGTCATATCTAATCAGTTGCTTGAGGGAGCAGTCCTTATGATGGGCAGCAAGTGCTATAGAGTTAATTTGGTAGTCATGCCTGGTTTAACATTGGATGTTATCTTAGGAATAAATTGGATGAAGGATAAGCAAGTAGTGATTGATACATCAAATAGAACAATTACCCTGAAGGACCCTAAGGGTGATGGCACTTTCCATGTGTTATTGCCTCGGGTAGCAGACATGTCCAAGCTAACTTATGCTATTTAAGCTTCTTCCCTTTCTGAAATTCCAGTGGTATGTGAGTTTCCTGATGTTTTTCCTGAGGAGTTGCCTGGGTTACCGCCTGATAGGGAGATTGAGTTTGCAATCGACCTTATACCTGGTACAGCTCCGATATCCAAGAGACCATACCGTATGCCACCCAATGAGTTAGCAGAGTTGAAGAAGCAGTTGTTTGAGCTTAACAAGTTAGGGTTCATTAGACTAAGTACCTCTGAGTGGGGTTGTCCTGCTCTGTTTGTGAAGAAGAAAGATCAGTCTTTAAGGTTGTGTGTAGACTATCGGCCACTCAACGCCGTGACAGTCAAGAACAAATATCCTCTTCCGAGAATTGATATTCTGTTCGATCAGTTGTCCAAGGCCAGGGTGTTCTCTAATATTGATCTGAGATCAGGGTACCATCAAATCAAGATTCGCCCGTCAGATGTGCATAAAACTGTGTTTGTTACTAGATACAGGTTGTATGAGTATCTCGTTATGTCTTTTGGCTTGACGAATGCTCCTGCATACTTCATGTATCTAATAAATTCAGTCTTTATGCCGGAGTTGGATAAGTTCATGATTGTATTCTTGGATGATATTACGGTTTACTACGCAAATGAAGAAGAACATGCTCAGCATTTGAGGGTTATGCTAACCCGACTTAGAGAGCATAAGCTATATGCCAAGTTTAGCAAGTGCGAGTTTTGGCTAAAAGAAGTTACTTTCCTTGGTCATATCATCTCTAAAAGTGGTATCTCAGTTAATCCAGATAAGGCACAGGAGGTTATGGATTGAAAGTCACCGACGTCAGTTCACGAAATTCAGAGTTTTCTTGGAATGGTAGGGTATTATCACCGTTTCATTCTAGATTTCTCTAAGATTGCCAAGCCAATGACGAGTCGCTTTCTGAAAAAGATCACAAGTTTATCTCGAGCAGGAGGAGTGTGAAGCGACTTTTCGCACCTTGCGAGAGTTGCTAACCATCGCTCCCTGTTTCGCAACGACCCGAATATCGAGAAACCTTTTGATGTGTATTGCGATGCATCGAAGATTAGTTTGGGTTGTGTGTTAATGCAAGATGGACGAGTCATTGCTTATGCTTCACGTCAGCTGAGGAAACATGAAGGCAACTATCCAACGCATGATTTAGAGTTAGCTGCAGTTGTGCATGCATTAAAGATTTGGAGGCATTATCTGCTGGAAAATGTGTGCAATATCTACACCGATCACAAGAGTCTCAATATATCTTTACTCTGCCCGAGCTCAACATGAGACAGCGCAGATGGTTAGAGCTGATCAAGGACTACAACTTGCAAGTACACTATCACCCTGGCAAGGCAAACGTAGTTGCAGATGCCTTGAGCTGCAAGTCACATCACCATGCTGTAGAGCAGTTGTTTGAAGATGGGTTCAATCTGTTGCACCCTGCAGTTTTGCACAATATCCAAGTTTAGTGTTCTCTAGATCAACAGATAATTGAGGGCCAAAAGACTGATCCTGGCATCTATCACACCAAAGAGAAGATGAAGAAGGAATCAACCAAGCATTTCAGGCTCGACGATAATGGTGTACTTTGGTTTGACAACCGTCTTGTCGTACCCACAGACCGGGAACTCAAGAACAAGATGATGGATGAAGCCCACCTCTCAAAGTTATCCATTCACCCTGGAAGCAACAAGATGTATCATGATCTGAAACCTCGATATTAGTGGACCAAAATGAAGAAAGAGATAGCAGCTTACGTGGCTCGATGCGATACTTGTTGTCGTGTCAAGGCCATCCACATGAAGCCAGCAGGATTGTTGAAACCTCTACTAGTTCCTGCATGGAAATGGGGTGACATCAGCATGGATTTCATCACTGGTTTGCCGACTTCACAAAAGGGAAATGATTCAATTTGGGTGATTGTCGATCGACTTACCAAGTCAGCTCACTTCCTACCTGTCAAGACTACCTACAGACCACCTCAGTATGCTGATCGTTACATCGCTGAGATTGTTCGTTTGCATGGTGTGCCCAAGACTATTGTGTCTGATAGGGGACCGCAGTTTACTGCTCACTTTTGGACTTATCTGCATGAGGGTATGGGAACTGAGTTACTGCACAGTACTACCTATCATCCTCAAACTTCAGGTCAGACTGAAAGACTTAATCAGATTCTTGAAGATATGTTGGGAGCATGTGTTCTATCCGCTAAAGGATCGTGGGAATCTTGGCTACCTTTGGCCGAGTTCTCCTACAACAACAGCTATCAAGAGAGTATCAAGATGGCACCGTTTGAAGCTTTGTATGGCAGAAAGTGTAGAACTCCGTTGAATTGGGTCGAAGTGGGAGAAAGGAGATACTATGATATTGACTTTGTCCCTGAAGCCGAAGAAAAAGTCCGAATCATTCAAGAACACATGAAGGCTGCACAGTCCTGATAGAAGAGTTACGCCGATAAAAGAAGACCGCTTTCTTTTGAAGTAGGTGACTATGTCTATCTGAGAGTTTCTCCGATGAAGGGTACACAACGGTTTAGGATGAGAAGGAAGCTCGCACCAAGATATGTAGGACCATATCAGATCCTGGAGAAGAAGGGTGAAGTTGCATACAAGCTACAGCTACCTGAGTCAATGAGTACTATCTTTCCGGTCTTTCACGTCTCTCAATTGAAGAAATGTTTGCGTGTGCCCAAAGAACAAGTTGAAGAACAAGAGCCAGAGTTAGAATCAGATTTAGTCCACAAGGAAGAGCCTGTGAGAATCATGGACAGCAAAGAGAGGGTCACTCGAGAATCGTTTGGTGCGGACTTACAAGGTTGTGTGGAGCTACCATGATGATCGAGATGTATCATGGGAAACTGAGGATTATCTGAAGGAAGCCTACCCCGAATTCCATAAAACTTGGTTAGTAACCCAAATCTCGGGACGAGATTTTCTTAAGGGAGGAAGGGCTGTAACACCCTAGGTGTTAACTATGCATTAGGCATAATTAATTAACTCCTAATCATCATTAAGCATGGCATGATCATCATCAAGCATACACCCTAAATGCATTCATCATTTCATGTGTTTGCCTTTCAATTTTTAATCTTGCTTGTCATGCTTGTTAATTAGTTAATTAATTACCTTGTCAATTGCTTGTTTAAGTTTGGATCCACATGCCCAGCACTTTGAAATGTTTTAATAAAATTTATTGCAAAAGATTTGGTGCAATTTGAAGCAAAAATAAAATAGTTTGAAAAATTCCCTTTTAATGCCTTAAATCAAAATGAATTCATAATTCAAAATCTGTTTGGAATTTAGCCTTGATCCTTAAATGAAAGTTGCTCGGTTTTTAATTCTCTACAACTTTTATTTTTTGGGTCATCACTTGAAAATGCTTTAAACTGGTCAAATAAATGCATTTTGTTCGGTTTAAATTAATTTAAAAAAAAAAGAAAAAGATCACCGCAAGGCGCAGCCCAATTCGGCCCACCGCCCGGCCTTTCGCGCAGCGCCGGCGCCGGCTCCCGCGGGGAGAGCATGGCGGCCACGTGCTCGTCGTGCCCTACGTCGCACGCCGCGTGGCGGTCGAGCGCCGGCCCGAAGCGGGCCCCACCCGGTCGGCCATCACCCCGCACCGCGCCCCGCCTCCCCGCACCGCTTCCACACTCGCACACACGCTGCGCCTTCGCCCCTACGCGCGACAAGAAACACCAGCAAAGGCGGCGCCGCTCCGCAGCGCCATTGCCGCCGTGAGCTCGCGCCGCCGTTCCCAGCGCCTCGCTCGCGCCACCGCCTCGCCATCGCAGCAGCGCTGCGCCCGTACCCGCTCCACCTTCCTACGCCCGAAACCACCGTCGTCGTCGAAGGTGAGGGCCGGAAACGGCCGCTGTCCCTGCACGGCCGCCATGGCCGGGAGCTCGGCAAGCTCTTGCGCCGCTGCGTTCCCGCCTTCCCAAACCCTTCCACCCTTCCTTTCCGCACGCATTGGAGCCACCTAGGCTCGAATCGACCACCGGCAAGCTCAATCGAGCCGAGCCGGCGACCTAACCCATCGCCGCCACGCTCACCGCCACCATCGGCCGCCGCATCGCGCGTGCTCGTGGAGCTCACGCGTGCTCTCGGCCGTGCCGCTGCCGGAAAGCGGTGGCCCCTCGCCGCCCGTCTTGGCGCCGCCATCGCCGTCGCCGCGTAGCACCACCGCTAGGGCTCGCCGCCACCACCGCAAAGCATACCGGGCGGGTGGGCCTTTTGGACGGGGCACGTTGGTGCCACCCGCCGCCGATCACCTCGCCGCCGGGAAACTTGAGCCGGGCCGCGCCGTGCCACAAGCCCCGGCCGGTGACGGTGGGGCTGGTTGACCACCGGGTCCCGCCTGGCGGTGAGCCTGGGTGCACTGGACCGGTGCACCCAGCGTTAGGGTTTCGGTTTTTATTAAAATGAATTTCCGATTTGATTTAAATCGTTTTAAATTCATAACTTGAGCAAATGTGGTCCAAATTTGTTGAGATTTGTTTTTCTAGGTTTCTATTGAGTAGATCTACTTATGAAAAATATGAGATGACATTTTGGTGATACTTTTCTGTGTAGATTTATTTAATTGCTATACTTGCTGAAATCTATGTAAATGCATAGTAAATTGTATATTGCTCAGAAAAATTGTGATTCTTGTTTTGTTAGACTATTTATGTGATGTACTTTCTGGAAAAATTATGTAGCATGCAGTTCCTATGTAAAAATATTGAGATATGATTTAATTGCATTAAAGGCTGATTCCTTGTTTATTTTATAGTAATTAACTTACTTGGTGAAAAGTCCTGGAACTTTTTGATGACTGCTCTTGTGCTAAGAAGTTCTAAAGAAAAATATGAAATCTATTGTTTAACACTTTTCACAGTACAAAGTTGTTAAATGTGCATTTCTGTCCTGTTGCTTCATCTTTTTGTGTAGGCTGTTCTACTTAGTGAAATGTGATGAAAATTTTATCATGGCTCCGTTTTAGCTTGACGTAGCTACTGTATTTTTTATAGATTTTTCTGGACTATTTAGCTAGAGGTCACAGTTCAAGCCTTTAATTTCACATGAAATGATAAGCCTTTTTGGCAATTGTTTTAATCAGTTTAATGTTGCTTTTTGAGCACTTCTAGTTAAGTAATACTTGCTGGTCATGTTATGCAGTACCATGTTGAAATATAATGTGTGGTTTATGAGTAGTGCTATTTCCCTTTTATGCATGTGTTGTGTGTGTGTGTGTGCCTACACACACCCACCTTTCTTTATGCACTTCTCTAAGTGGTTAGAGAAGAGATATATACATACTCAGTAAAGTGAAATAGAATGTTACTAGAGAAGAGATATGCACCTACTCTGTCAAATAAAATGTTAATCATCTTCATTCATGAGCCTCGCACCTATGCATTCTTTATGCTTATACCCGCGCATCGCATCATACAGGTTCGCAGGAGGGCCCCCTAGCTTCCCAGTACGAGGAGAATCCAGCGGAGGAGGAGCAGCCAGAAGACCCCGAGGAGGAGCAGGAGGCAGGAGAGGAAGACCTGCCTGAGTGCCCGAACCACCGAGCCAGCGACTTTAAACAAGGCAAGCCCCGGAGCATTTCCTTACCTATGCTTTCTAACAGTCTAATTATGCTTTATGATTGATGCATTAAGTATAGGAGTTGTGTGCAACCGTTGATGCATGATATCCTTGTTTACCCTTGATTATCCTACCTTGAATTACCCTGCTAGTCTAGGGCGAGTTTATTACTTAGTTTGCTTAGACGGTAAAAGTCGGGTGATTTCCTGTCATTCGCGAGCATAGGTGGTTACTTATGAATGATGGAAAGCTTTATGTTGATATCATCTGGTTATTGGTGATAGTTGTGATAATTGGAGACCGGACAGAGTCTTATGGGGTTGTTGGACCATAGTGATTCCGTATGTGTCAATTAAGGACCGTGCCGTTGCGTGTCTCTCGAGTCATGTTGAACTCATGCCTCACACTTAGCTGGCCGGATAAGTCATTCCGACCGCGAAGCCTAACACTATCCAGTCGGCTCTCGATCCGCTCGCACCGTATTGGAGATGGATGGGGACCACGGAGGCGCGAAGAGTAAGTCCGAGGTCCAAATGGTCGGCTAAGGCGGTCGGGCGGCCCCTGGTACGGTGGTTCCTGGCCGAAACCGCGTTTTTATTCCCCGGATATGTGCCACGGTGACCTGTAGCTCACTTTTTAGCGGGTGAGTGTGGTTTGTGTGAGGAATACCCCCGAGTTCGGTAGTAATCGATTCGAATCGCCATCGTTCTGGACAGTGAACACTTGACTTGAGCTACGCCATCGTAGTAATGATTATAGAATATGGTTAAAGATGATGATGAATTAAGCTGTTATAATTATGGTTACTAATTGATTGCTTAATCATGATTAATATATTACAATGATGCTTAGTATAGGTGCTCACCTAGCATAAATAGGAATGATTAAGCTGAGCTGTCACTATAAATTGGTTACCACTGCTTTTTCCGTAAATGAGTCGAGCTGTCCCCTGATAAAGCTTGTTATACTCCTTGGAGTCTTTTATTTTAAGTAAGACAGGTAAGTCTAGCTGAGTACCTTCTCGTACTCAGAGTTTGTCCCGCTTGTTGTTTGTGCAGATGGCCATACCTACCACGGGTATTGTGAGACCTACTTATATCCAGTGGATTAAAGTACCAAAGGGCATGGTCGTTCTTACTATTCTCCCCACTTGCTTTTGTGGATTGATCATCAGCTGGCACTGTATTAAACTTTAAGTGTATGAGTGGGTTGAGTTTTTAAAACTACTTTGCTTTCGCTACTTAATTTGAGACTTGGTTTGTAATAACTTTAATTTCCGCACTCTGATGTTATCGAACTATTTGTGAAATGTTGTAACGTGTGAATGGTGACGCTAAACTTGTACGATCTTGGTTGATGATGTTTGGTTTGAAATCCTTCGAGATTTTCGGACTACCAGGTTTATAAGGGCTTAAGTGTGCTAATTACTTGCGTGGCGAGTGGTTTTTGCACTTATGTTTTTATAAATTGGACAGTTCTGTTACATAATGCAAGGACGACGTCCGGTCCGGTCCAGACTTCAGAGACAAGCAAGGCCTGTCCGGACGTGATGAATGAATAATGAATAACGTAGTACGTATTGTAACGCCGAATGCAGCATCCTGCTCCGTGCATATCCATGTGTGGGAGATGGTCAATTTGCACGTTACAAGCCCATGCATCATGCATGCAATCTGGCCACGCCGTTTCTCTGTTACTCTGCTAGCTCCGATCGATCCGTACCTGCTCCTGCTGTGACCTGTGATATAGTATCACTATCACAGGAAGAAGCCAATGCTGTCATACTCATCATTAACAATCATTGGTGTGATCCCCGCTACATGTAGGTTGGCCATATATATGCAGTACTCGTTTGAACACTCACTGTTAAAAAACAAACTCATTTTTACTAACAGAGGTTGTGTACCGTGAACCAGTGGCGGAGGTCGATGAAAAAATTTTAAGGTAGGGCAAAGTGTCAGATTACCGTGCTGAGCTGTGACTGCGAACTGCCGTGCCGAAATGCCAAAGTGCAGAACTGAACCGTGGCCAAGTCAACTGATCCGCAGCCAGCGGCAGTAGCCAACTCGCGATACGATGAAAAGGCCGGCGGCGGAAAGCAAATTGTTGCATAGTTGCGCGCGACAGAATAAGGTAAAGCGTCCGCTGTTCCTGCAGTGTCCAGTATCTAACGAAGCTAAGTAACGATTCAATACTAGTAGTCTTCTTCCTCGCGATGCGTTCAGTTTCAGACATTCAGAGTTTCAGACATCTAATAGCAGCAGCAGACCTTCTTCAACCTTGCATCTATCAGTCCATGGCTGGCGACGCAACTCGGGGTGGGTATCCACGCCGGAGCCAACCTTGCCCTACCGGGCCCTCCGCCACTGCCGTGAACGTCTCTAAAAAAATCTAGCTAGTGATTTTCAGAGATAATGCATTTATTTGTGGAGAGGCCGACAAAAAATTAGCCAACTCTCAAAACCGATATAAAAAATAGATGTCTGATGAGGAGGTTCGTCTATGAAAACATATCTATTTTTGATAAGAGAGTCTCTTAGTGGATCTGGGTCTATTACTAAGGCCCAAACAAGACCCATGATATAAAAGTAGACTCAACCACTGCCCCACTAGACCCACTCTTAGCCACCCTTTGCGTGCCCCTCCCTCTCCATGCGTCGTCCTCGTCTCTCTCTCTCTCTTAGGTGTAGACTTGTATCTAAGGCACACGACTAGGGGGGACAAATCTGCTAGGCATGGTTGTGGAGACCGAGGGACGCGTGGGATCTCAGCATAGGCATCGTGGATTGATCTTGAGTGTGGACTCTTAGCCACCCTTTGCGTGCCCCTCCCTCTCCATGCGTCGCCCTCGTCTCTCTCTCTTTCTCTTAGGTGTAGACTTGTATCTAAGGCACACGCCCAGGGGGGACAAATCTGCTAGGCATGGTTGTGGAGACCGAGGGACGCGTGGGATCTCAGCACAGGCATCGTGGATTGATCTTGAGTGTGGAGGAAGATCGAGACTGGCGATAGGTGTGACTATCTAACCTCTTTCTCCCTCCCTCCCACCCTCTCTCTACTCACATGGCAGTGCGGGCATGGAGGCGACCCGAAATGTGCCCTAGCACCTCGATGAAGAGGGGTCATTGGGACGGATCCAGGCTAGTGGCACCCGCGCTCTAATGTGCTCATCTTGAGCACCAACAACGAGTAGTGGTGTGTCCCCTCAAATCCATAGTGGCGGGCTCATTAGCCATCGTGGGTGCATTGATGGTAGCGGGCTTAGCTTGACACCAACAACAAGTATATACAGTGGCGGTGGCAGGGGGCAAGTACATGGCCCTCCCAATGTTCACGGAACTACGGAAGTATATATCACAGTTCATGCCGACGCCGTATCTCCCCACGCACATGATGACATGAATCAGCAACTGCGGCACTGCGCGTGGCTCTCTACTCACAGGTCATCCCTTGCATTGGAGACCTCAGACCTGTCACCTGTGGGCTTGTGGCTTTCTAGTGCATACATCACGATAGGCTATGTAGCAGTGGGCTGGCTAGAACATGGACACGACCACACAAGCACACCGCTAGGTGGCAGGCTTCACCGCTATACAGGCGCATACGCATTGATCGGCACCATACAACTGGAAGCATACGTATAGCAGGAAGCATACATAGCAGCAGGCTTCGTTGCAAGGCTCAATCACTCGGAGCTGAAGGGCAACAACAAGCACATGAGCTGAATTGCATGGTTAGTAAACAAATTAAACTACAGAACTTCTTACTCTGTGTTCTTTGTATCCTAAGATGGATTCAGCTCATTCCAAATTGATGACGATGTATGCATGGTCAATGACAATTTTAATGATATATTATTCAAAATATATATCGTCGGTCTCTACTATATATGTTTGATATTTATTCGAATTTATGCTATAGTATGTATATGTTGGTTGTTTGGCCCCCGCTATATATAATTTCTTGCTCCGCCACTGAATATATATGTGGCTTTTTCTTTATTTTTTTTACAAATTGATTTCC
>JADLZL010005956.1:0-99377 GCA_015844335.1 Chrysopogon serrulatus | reverse complement strand
TGCTCGGAGGCCCCAAACGCTGTGCCCGAAGGCGAGATCGTGTTTGGTTCACAGTTTTCAGCTCGGCATAGGTCATATGCGGTGCAACTGGTGGTGTTTGGTGCCCAGCTCGAGCACCAACTGCCAACAACCACCACCAGTTCCCGCCACTTCACTGGCTTGAACCACCAGGAACAACAACAGTGAAGCAACAACTAGTTTGACACAGGAATATTGATTTAAGAAATGGTAGTTGACATGCATGAACATCATTGGCCTCAGGAATAACAAGAATTCATCATCATAGGCCTCAGTAATTAACTAACAACTAGAGAATAGCAGTAATTTGTTAGTAACAGGTCATACATCAAGTACTGATCAGCCATAACCCAAGGAGAAGAAAAACCAGAGAGGTGATAAACACCTTCTTCCAGCAAGCAGCATCACCAGCATTGTAGTCATCAGGAATTACAGGAAGTATTGGATCAAATGGTTCATCTCTTTTGTATTCCTGAAGAGCCCTAACTGCCATGTCCTGGCTGTTGAATTTTTTGTGCACAATTCCCTTTACACCAAGGATGTATTTGCTGCACTCATGCCAGCTTAGGTATATGCCAGCATGCTTTCCATTGAAAATGACATAGTAGGCAGCCATTTCGTCTGAAATCAAGACAGGTAGCCTCAGTGCAACATGTACAAGATAATATAAGTTAACTTGTACAATGACATCATTGGCATAAAATTTTTTGTGGCCTCAAATTTTCATAGTAGTTGGTGCCAAGCATGTAAATTTCATTGGTGGCTCCTTACTCAAAAGCAAATAGAAAACAAGAACACATGAACAAGAACAAGCAAGTTCACGGGTGACATGATACCCATGATCACATCCATGCTATGCCATACAAAGACTAAGAAGAAGGGGCTGTTTGCGAGCATGGATGTTTCACATGGGTACAATGGCACTCATGACATGAAATAAACAACAGTACTCAAAGAAAATGCATACAATAAAAGGAGCCACCTCAACCTTGCTTATGTTTGCATCATTGGCCATTTAATTTCCCATCTTTTACCATCAAATATAACCTTTGCAAGTGAAACATGTATCTAACAGAAACTTGTAACAACAGATGGAACAAAAAAGCATGTTGTCAAAATAATACAGTACCATGAAGGAAACACAAACATGATGTGAAAGCATCTGGAGTAGCATCATAGAAACAAAGACATAATGTAAGAAGCATCAAATGGTAACAGCTGATATAGTAGTAGCAATGAGGGTAGCCAACAGAGGCCAAATAGTGCATTACAGAACCATCTAGGCCACACCTTTGTGGGCTGTAATAAAAGAACCAACTCTCCACTAAAGTTAGTCACCATCCAACTAGACTAACACAAAAAGTCAGGTGTCAATGAGCCTGCACAAAAGCTACACCTAAGAGCCATCAAAAGGTGAGAGAGTGGGTGAGGGAGGTGGAGGAACTATACATCTCAACAAATAACCCCCTCAGTCGACCTTGTCGTCCAAGGTGGACGTAACTACATAAAGTAGTTCTTGGCAAGGTAGGTCCTCATCCGATATCCCCGTGTGTAGGCTCCATCTTAACAAAGCCTGTGGCAAGGGCCTTATTCTCTAGCGTATAAGTGTAGGCAACTATTAGGGCCTCGGTGGTGAACCCGGGCATGTCCAGACTGCAAGGTATAGCTCGGGGTCAATATGGCCAGCCCCCGTCTCTTTAAGTGCACCGGCAACATCCCTCACAAAGATCGACATGTTAGTCGGCAAAGAGCATCTCATCCTCGGTGAAGTTAGACCTCTTCCTCTTTCCTCCTACAAAGCAGACTGGGGCTTGTCTGTTACCTTGCTGCCCTCGGGTCCAAGCCGGCCCTTTGGATCGACACCTCCACCTTAGCACTTTGGACTTCACCATGTTCACCCCAAGTGGCTCACCGAGCCAACAAAGATACTTCCCCGTGGCTTGAGAGTGGGAGAAAAAATAGCCTCCATCTCATTGTAGAACCTAATTGGGCGTTTAGGAACTCAAAGATCTTTAGGGTGGTCCCGCATTGCAAAGGTATAGTTTAGAAGTAGGGTACAAAGATAAGATGTAGAACACAGCTTATAAAAGGCAGGTACCATCTACCTTGGTGTGGCCTAGGTAGTGATCCTGCTCCAAAGATGATTGCATTTGTATCACTATCCCACAAGGCACCACTAAGGTCTTTCACTTTGCATATCCTAGACCATTTTTGCCTCCACTTCCTCGGTGATTATAAACCCGAGTGGGGCTAACTACATCACCACTGCACTCCTTTAGGCACTTGGCCACATAGTTCACATCCTTGTCCTTGTACACCTTGTCGCCTAGTTCCATCATTCACTAGTCGTGCCATCCTCCTAAGCACAAAGCCGAGGTAGTGTTGTTCCACCTCATAGGACCATTTGCACCGCTGCTGGGTGGTGGTGCTTCAACAAAGAATACTGAGCCCCAACCACAGGTGGTGGAGCTACAACAGCAGCAGCAATTGGAGCAAGTGTCACCTCCTCATCAAGAACCACAAAGAAACCTTCAAAGAAATTCATCCTAGTCCGATATACAATGTACCATGACAACAAGTGTGAGAACATACAAGAATCAATGAGATAGTGGCCTCGGTTCATTTACAATATACAAATCCTAGGTGGCTACTAATAGATGGCACAAATCATAACAGGCATGGAATGTTCCTGCACCATCCACGTAGCCATCAAAATGAAATGAACTCATTAGTTGCATCCTGTGGATGATGCTAGAACATTTGATGACTGCTATGAGGTAAGATCAAGAAAAACCAAAGAAATAATATGGAAAACAGACCACCTCATATCACAAACAAATGGTAAACATCATAGGCCAAACCAAAGAAGTTAAAGTGGAAACCACAACACAAACATACATAGTCTCAAATTGCCTAGCAAATATTACACAAAAAAAAGTTGACAACCACATGTTCCAAACTAGGGTAAACAAATACAAGATCTTGAAACAACAATCATGCAAGCATCAGTCCCTCGTTGGTGCCCCTAGCAGCCCACATTGCTGCACATATTTCATCTCTCTTTCTGGTCATGGCCAAAGAGTCATCTTGGTCTTGGTCCGGTTGGACAGGAGGGTGGTTAGGGGGAAGCCGGTCCTCATCGGGCACAATTTGGTCATAGCCAAAGCCTAGGATCCAATTGTGTAAAATGCAACAAGCTAGGACCAGCTTGACTTGGGTCTTGTAGGGGGGAATGGCTTGTTGTACAGATTCTAAACCTGTTCTTCAAGGCCCCAAAAGCCCTCTCAACAAGTTACCCTCGGGGAAGAGTGCCTTAGATTGTACAACTCCCTTGCATTGGAGGGCCTGTTTTGTGCCTTTGTACTCGGATAAATGGTACCTAACCCCCCTCAGGGGAGGAAGGAATCCATTACGGCATGCATACCCTGCATCTACAAGGTAGCATTTACCTACAAGTGTGATGGAAGGTGTTGTGAGACAAAAGGCTTCGGAAATTAATAAGTCTAGTGACGTGCGGTTGGTTCTAATTACCTTCAGGGCACGCGTGAATCCATCCTCCCTCTCAATTGCATCGGCTAGGATATGGGCATCATGAGCGAGCCCTCCCAACCAGCCAATACATAAGTGAATTTTAGGTCAAAATCCACAGCAGCCATCACATTTTGTGTGGGCTCCTTTTTCCTACCCCTGAAAGCCTGCTGCATGCGCCTAGGCACCCTAGCCAAAACATGAGTGCCATCAATGGAGCCAATGACATCCTAAAAAAGGGTCCAAGTGTTATATGGTGAGGCCAATAACTACATTGTGGGCAAACAATGCAAATGACAGTTACCTTGAAGAAAGGGTTCCATCTAGAACTACCAAGAATCTTTGGATGAGTGGTCGAGGAAGGTGGCCTAATCATCTCATTTCTGAGCTCACCAACAGCATACAGGACCTGGTGGAAGTTTCTATGTACGCCTCTATGGACCTAGCAAATGAGTGATGGACAACCCTAAACCTCTGGTTGTGCCCTACAATGTGCGTAAAACATAGCTACCTGCTCTTCCACACTACAACCTCTAGACTCGGAACCAGGCCCCTCTGTCTAAAAAAAGATCACCTGAGCAAAAAAATGGAGCTCGGACATCCTAATCATGGCCACACATTCTCTATCGGTGGACTTGTAAATGGCTTGCAAGGTACGCCGCCTATGCTGCCAAAGATCACACTTTAGTGCATATAGCGTAGGGTTAGGCTCGGGGGATAGGCATCCTAATCCTACCGGCTACAAAGGAAGTCATGACAACAACCAAAGTGGAAGCTTGCTTGGCAAGGACCTCTCTTTTCGGGCACCATCCATCTACATGCATGAATGTTGTACAAGAGCATAAATTCATTTTACCCAAAGCGTGGCATCAACATGGAAGTAAACTTAATTAGAAACAAGCCACGGCTGCATGAACAAACATGCCCCCCAAAGGACCACCGGACATCATCATCGACCATAATAACATCAAACCGAATGGATCGAACATAAATCATCAACATAAGCTTCAAAGTAAGAAGTACCATGGTCCAAGTCAAAACATGGCACGCAGTCAGTATGGACATCATAATCTACCAGCATATCAATAATCCAAAAATCATGTACGGTGAGGATCATCTAGAACGATATATCAATAATTCACATGAACAAAGCCACGGCTGCATGAACAAACATGCCCCCCAGTGACTACCAGACATCATCATCGAGCATAGTAACATCAACCCAAATGGATCGAACATAAATCATCAGCATAAGCTTCAAAGTAAGAAGTGCCATGGTCAAACCCATGGTTACATGTCAAAACATGGCACCCAAAGTGAGTATGGACATCATAATCTACCAAAGATATCAAGAATCCAAAATCATGGACAAGTGAGGATCATCTAGAACAATAGATCAAGAAATCACATGAACAAAGCCACGGCCGCACGACCGAACATGCCTCCCAAAGGCTAGTAACCAAAGATCAATAACCACGAACACATAGTCACCAACAAAGAAAAACAGCACAAAGAAAAAAAGAAATGGCATTGGTATTGGATTTCACCTCGGCTTGGTCGACGGTGCTACGAGCGACGGATGCACGGAGAAGAAGCGATTCCAACAGAGGGGGAGCAGATCGACCGCACCGCACCACCGTGCACCTAGATCCGGAGGGAGGGAGCCGAGGAAGAAGACCGCCGCCTAGATCCGGGAGGGAGGGAGCCGAGGAAGAAGACCGCCGCCTCCAACGATTCAAAAGAAGCAGCTTACGGCGCGGCTACCGACCGGATATCCAGGCAAGGGGAACGGAGACGAAGCCCGCCGTGGACAGAGGCCGGTCGCCGGAACACCACCACCCCACACCGCCGCCAAATCGAACTGGATTAGGGTTTCGAAGGATTGGAAGCCAAGGAGGGGAGCAGAGAGAGGGGGAGGGAATATATAGGCGGAGGTTTCACCGACGCTGGGAAATGGCGCGCGAAAGTTTCACCCTTTCCTTCCAGCGAGCCCGCTGAGAAACCATCGCGCCCGCCGCCATGCGCCCGAAATCGCCGCCGCAGTGCGCCCGGCCCATGCCCCGGGGAGACGGAGGGGGAGCTCGTTCCCCTCGGAGCCAGGCCGAGGGGGTGCTTTTGCACCTCCAGAGACAGGCCGACGAGCGGCCCAGTGGTCCCAAACACGGGAAGCTGCAGCCCACGGGCTCGGGCCACCGTTCTGGCCGCTTCCAAACACGCCCCTCGTCTCTGCAGCCGGCACGACCTTGCATTGCTGCGGCCACGGACGCGCTTGGAGTTGGAGGGCGTCGAGCAGCTCGGCGTAGCAGGCTGGCAGCCCACCATTCAATTCCCATCAGCCGGCCCAATCCTTCACTGCATTTCAAAACGGGAAGGCACGGGCATCCGGCGGGCGGTTCGCCAGTCCAACTCCACAACCTGATGCCATCCCCGCTGCTCCCGTCCCTCGCCGCGGCGTCCCACTCCCACCTCCGCGCGCGCCACACGCGCCTCCTCGTCTCGGGCGGCCTCGCCACTCCGTCGCAACTCGCCGCCTTCGTCGCCTCGCTCGCCTCCTCCAGCCACCTCCCCTACGTGCGCCTCGTCCTCCCGCGGCGCCCCGCCACGCTGCTCGCCCACAACGCGCTTCTCCGCGCGCTCGCGCGCGGGCCGCGGCCGGGCCTCGCGTTCGCCGCCTTCCGGGACCTCCCGCTCCCGCCCGACAACTACTCGCTCAGCTTCCTCGTCCGCGCCGCCACCGCCCTGGCGGCCTCGGCCGCGGAGGAGAGCAGGCGGCCCGTGCCCCTGCGCGCCGCCACCGCCCTGGCGGCCTCGGCCGCGGAGGAGAGCAGGCGGCCCGTGCCCCCGCGCGCCGCCGCCGAGGTGGGCGCGAGGCTGCGCGCGGTGTCCGCGCACGGGGCCGCCGTCCGCCGGGGCCACGCGGCGGACCCGCACGTCCAGAGCGGGGTGCTCTCCATGTACGCCGCGCTGGGGGACGTCGCCGCCGCGCGGGCCGCGTTCGCGGAGATCGCGCGCCCGGACGTCGTCTGCGTCACGGCGATGGTGGCGGCGCTCGCTGCAGGCGGCGACGTGGACGACGCGCGCGACCTGTTCGACGGAATGCCGCGGCGGGACCACGTCGCGTGGAACGCCATGATCGCGGGGTACGTGCATGTGGGCAGGTCGAGGGAAGCGCTGAGGCTGTTTGATGAAATGCTCAGATCTGACACCGCCGTTGGTGAGGCGACGGTGGTCTCTGTGCTCACTGCCTGTGCGCAGATGGGCATGCTGGATCGTGGTAAGTGGGTACACTGGTATGCGCATAGTCGAGGAATGCAGATGTCAGTCAAGCTCGGCACCGCGTTAGTTGATATGTATTCCAAGTGTGGTGCCGTGGTGACAGCGATGGAGGTGTTTGAGAGCATGGCTGAGAGGAATGTTTATACCTGGACAACTGCGGTTAGCGGTCTTGCGATGAATGGCATGGGGACTGAGTGCCTTCAGCTGTTCAAGCACATGGAGAGTGCAGGAATACAGCCTAACGGTGTCAGCTTTGTCGCGGTACTCCGTGGATGCTCTATGGCTGGGTTGGTAGACGAGGGACGAGCGTGTTTTGACTCGATGGGCAAGTATGGAGTTGATCCTTGGCCAGAACACTATGGCGGCATGGTTGATCTCTATGGTCGAGCAGGGCGTCTAGACGACGCCATTAATTTCATCAACAGCATGCCAGTGGAGCCACATGATGGTGTGTGGGGAGCTCTACTCAACGCTTCTAGGATTCATAACAGAGTTGATCTGGGCAAATATGCATTAGACAAGCTCTTGGCAATCGAGTCTGAAAATGAGGCAGCTCATCATGTCCTGCTGTCTAACATCTATGCGGAATCGCAGAATTGGAAGGGCGTCAGCAGGGTTCGAGGCATGATGAAAGCCAAGGGAGTGAAGAAGGTGCCTGGGTGGAGCACCATTGAGGTTGATGGCAAGGTACACGAGTTCTTTGTTGGAGGCAGGTCACACCCAAGATACAATGAGATCGAGCTGATGCTTGCAGAGATGGATCGGAGGCTGAGACTGCAAGGGTACACTGCGAACACCAGAGAGGTCTTATTTGATATTGAGGAAGAGGAGAAAGAGGGTGCCATCTCCTTGCACAGTGAGAAGCTGGCACTGGCCTTTGGGCTGATCGCCTTGCCAGAAGACGTGGAAATTAGGATTGTGAAGAACCTAAGGGTATGCAGGGACTGCCATCATTATACCAAATTGATATCTAAGGTTTTCAACAGGGAAATTGTAATGAGAGATAGGAATAGGTTTCATCATTTCAAGGGTGGGGAGTGCTCATGTGGGGATTACTGGTGATCTTTTATCTTCTTGGCCCAAGGTCTTCAACAAGGAGATTGTAATGAGATAGGTTTCATTTTCAAGGGTGGAGAGTGCTGCTGCCAGGATTACTAGTGAACTTTTATCCATTTGGTGAATTGTCTTAATTCAATTTTGATGATCCATTAACATTTATAGGTGCAAGGTTGATGCTTCAGTCAAACCTTTCCAACTTTATCTGTAGGAACAGTAGGATGCCAGCGTATTGGCTGATCTGTCATTCTGATCATCTGCATAAATATAAATCATAAAAGTACACACTATGGATTCCAGGGCGTCCTAACAAAACCTCAGGACAATCATGCAGCAAGTCATAGGAACTGAGGTGCTCCTGTTTGGCCTAATCCTTATTCGTGCAGCTGCAGACTAATTACTACTCTAGTACTCTTGTCTGAGACCTCTTGACTTCATGCAGAGGGAGATGTGTGGGGTTGTATCAAATATTGGCTAGCCTAATGGTTAGAGCACCTGAGTAGTATCTAGCAGGTCGGGTTCAACTTCCCGTGGGAGCAAATTTAAACAGATCTGCATTAACCAAAAATTTTTTTAAAAAAAATAAGCTAGGGTTTCCCCTGCTGACTTCGGTCAAAAAATATTGGCTATGTCTTAAAGAAACGAACAGATATACTTCATAACCATAAAGAAAAAATATTGGCTACGTCTAAAAAAAAAACGAACAGATATACTTCATAACCATAAAGAAAAAATATTGGCTACGCCTCTAAAAAAAAACGAACAGATATACTTCATAACCATAAAGAGTTAATATAGGCAACATCCTGTAGAGAATTTTTAGTACATCTTATAAATTAAAAAATAAAAAGAGATGGACCTGATTTATATTCAAACTATAAAATTGTGATGCCATTCTTTAAGGCTTCAGCTCATTGACAACATGCTTATATTCAAATATGAACAGTCTAGAAGTTGTAAGCAAAAAGGTTCAGCATCATTACTCATCATTAGTATAATGTTCTAACTCATCACTCATATTAGGAGCCTATTTGATCATCTGCAAAAAGATATAAGACACACAAAGGATTTCCATGGCAGCCTAAAAAAATATCTAGGGTAATAAAATAGCAAGGACCAGGACTAGAAGGTTTCTAAGAAACAAGGGTGTATGTTGTAAGAGTTGTTGCCTCTTTCTCTTCAAAGATATGCAACTTTACTATGTGTTCAAGAAAAAAAAAAAAGAGGAAAAGATGCACCTTCTTATTTGTGCAAACTAAGCGGATTTAAATAGAGGAAATCAGACATTACCTACATATACTAGAAACATCAGGTCGAATCAAGAGCCCTTTCGAATGCATTAATTCTCCACGAACATAACAGGACCGCGTGTTACAAGTGAGACTGTATGGCTCATATTGGAAGGAACAGATTAGCAGTCTGATAGCTACCTATGCTTAGCATCCCGAAGAGGATTTTTAGTACATACAGCTTACTTAAAAAAATACAGAGATACTCTGTTTTATATTGAGAGCTGATTCAAGGAATCTATATTGTGAAGCCTAAAAATTTGGATCCCAATCGAATGGGCTGGTGAAATAAGCCGACTGATAAGATAAGCCGACTGGTTTGGTGTAAGAAAAAAAATACTGATAAGCCCGGCTCATAAGACAAGCGAACAGGCTGATACTCTCTCCATTCCAAATTACAAGACATTATGACTTTTTAGAGATATCTACATTGCTTTTACTATGTATTTAGACATGGTGTGTATCTAAAATAGCAACTTGATATCAAATAACAGCACCACAAAACCATTGACAACTGTGCTGATAATTTAGGAGATGTACATCACACATTCACACTGAGAACAAATTTTTCACCTCCTATTGGCATATAGACTGCAATTATTACAATTCGATTAACTTGAATTTTGAGAGTAACAGAGTTTTGAGGGCAACTACTTCTGCCTCTGTCTTTGCCTTTAAGTATACTCAGATTTCTTCAAAATAAAGGTAAAACTGTTGCTACCTCATGAGACCCAGCCAAACTTCTTCATGGCATCCTTGGTTCTCTTCCGAAGCCTCATGAACACGATGACCATGCAAGCCAGCACCCATGGTGGGAAGTTCACGGTGCCCAGCTTAGATGACTGAATCCACTCGGGCATCTTGGCCTCCTTCAGTAGGACTGCAGCTACCACAGTCATAGCAGCCACCCCAATCACCATCTTCGTGATGGGCTTTAGCAAAGAATCCTAAACCATCATCAAAGATACAAACGCATGATATTAGAGAAAATTGACTATTTGACATAATACTAAGCTTATAGGGGACAAGGTATGTTAATTGCTAAACAATTGCTAAATCAAGGACCAAGTAAGGTGAGGCGAAATTGATGAGCGTGTTTGTGGGTGCTGCTTCTAAGATTACCTTGGGCTCGCCGTCTAGAAAGATCGTGGAGCCAGGGGCGTAGGTGAGGAGGGAGCGGCCGTTGCGCGGGTTGAAGCGGATGGCGACGCCGCGTTTGTGGGCGGCGGGGTCGAAGGCGAAGACGGACTTGAGGCCGTGCTGCTCCAGGATGTCGCCCACCTCCAGCTGGTCCTGCATATACCCGCCCAGCTGCGACCGGAACACGGCCACCGGACGCCCGCGCCGGAACAGCTGCACCTCCACCTCCGGCGCCGAGGCCGCCGCCGCGGCCCTTGATCCAGGCTTCCCGTCTGAGGAAGGGGCCGTTGCTGGAGACTCCTCCTGGATGACCTCGTCGCTGGTCTCCGCGGCGGCGGCTGCCGCCGGCGCCACGACCCTGTCGGCTTCTGACTCCATCTCGATCGGGTTCAGGGAACAGAATCTGATGGTCTGGCCGTCTCGTGCTTGAAAAGACACAGGTGATAAGTAAAGTTCTTATCGGGCCGGGCCCAAACTTGGCAAAGGCCCAATAGTCAAATCGTTAGGAACGCTCAGAACGCTTGGTGGCAATGTCTTCTTTTTTGTTTGAGATTATGTCGCTATTAATATAGAAACATAAACACAGTTGTATACGGAAAGGAATCCTGAAAGCAATATCCGATTAGAATAGAACTCATTTGTTACCTTTGTTTAATAATGGACTCATGATATTAAGCTCCGCCGGCGGAAGCTATATATGCCGTTTGCAGCTCTAGGAACTTCCAGGTCCTGAGCCTGCCCAAACCGCGTTGAGCAGGCCCCTGCACCGGCACCACTTCCGTCACGCGCGTGAGCCCAGCTTGCAGCGCCGCTGGGTCCGCGTTCTGCAGCGTTAGTGCGTTACGCAGAACGTCCCCATCGCTAGCTACCGCCGATGACCACCACCCGGGTACCCATGGACATGGCCGTAGCCGTAGTAGTAGTACGGCACCACCGCCGGCCTCGAGGTCCGCCGTGATTACGAGGACGTGGGAGACGCCCAGCGCATAGCGGCGTCGACCTTGGCGTCGCTGGCCTCCGACGAGCGTGACTTGAGGAACAGCGGCGAGCAAAAGAATCTAATTGAATTATCTTGTATTTGTATATTTAGATTAGGATTCCTAATTACAGTTGTATTCAAATTGTTTGAAGACGCAATGCATGTATCATATATAGACAAACTTGAGGACACAATTTCATATTTATCCCCATGTTAGTTAGGGAAAGATGGGCAAACAAATGGACGGACCAAACTTTAGGTGGAGTGAAATTTTGCCTTTTTAATATTATACAGATTAAGGATAGAATAGATTCCTCAAGTTTTTGTTAAAAAAATACACGAGACATAAAACCACCAGGAAAGAAAACAAGGGAAACCATGAACGTCTCAGACAAGTCAACTCTTATGCTGAGTACAACTGTACTCCTGCAGAGCACAAATTGTGACATTTGGCGAGAAAGTACTGTAACTGACATGATAGTAATATGATCAGCAAACCTCTGAAATCAAGTCATGGTCAGGACTAGTCCTCTCTAGCTGCAAGCCCAGGCCATCAACGACGTTGTAAATCTCAGCTGACCTCGGGTGATATGTATCCTGTACCAGGAACCTGTGCACCTCACCGTCTAGCTCGATCCAACTATAGGCAGACAGCTTCTGCAAGTTCTTGCTCTTCATCAGGTCTCTGATCTCCCTCACATCGCCCCAGAGCCCAGCGTCAGCGTAGATATTGGACAGGAGAATGTAGATCGACGAGTTATTGGGCTCCAGAACCACAAGCTTGCTCGCGGCGAGCTTGGCAAGCTCAACGTCCGCGTGGGCTCTGCAGGCGCTGAGCAGCGTGGTCCAGATTACCGCGTTTGGTTCAACTTCCATGTCACAGATGAACTTGTAGGCTTCCCACAGCCTGCCAGACTTGCAGAGGAGGTCCACTATCGAAGCGCAGTGCTCAACTTGAGGAGAGACATGTTGCTTCTTCATCTCTTCGAAGAATGCTATGCCTTTTTCTACCAAACCAGCATGGGTGCATGCTGTCAATAGCGCAAGAAAGGTGACCTCATTGGGCTGAACCCCATCTTCTACCATTTCCCCGTACAAGGTGATTGCATCTTCTGCAAAACCGTTCAGTGCTAGGCCTCTGATCATGGAGTTCCAAGAAATAACCACCTTCTGTTCCATCCGATTGAAGACATTGCGAGCTCTGGCAACATGCCCGCACTTGGTGTACATATCAATCAGAGCAGATCCGAGATAGCTGGTAAGTGGCAGTGTTTGACTCTCGATATAGCTCCCAATCTGTTCTCCGAGTTCATCAGAACCCAGTTGAGCACAAGCAGACAATACACCAACAAAAGTAACTTCGTTTGGCTTGCAGTTGGTTGCCTTCATCCTCTCAAACAGCTCAAGAGATTCATGTGGTCTCCCATTATGTGAATAGCCAGCAATCATGGTGCTCCATGCTACAACATCCCTTCGTGGCATCCGATCGAACTCCTGACGTGCCTCGTCAATAGCACGACACTTGACATACATTTCCATCAAAGCAGTGTGGACTATCACGTTCTGCAAATCCTCCTCCCTGATCCACGCCCTTGCCCGCCTTCCAGTATCAAGATCACCAGTCTTGGCGCAAATGGAGAACACTGTTGTGATAGTGATAGCATTTGGACTTGCACCCTCATGCAACATCTGATCAAATAATGTCAATGCTTCCTGGAACTCTCCACCATGCGCATAGCAAGCAATCATCGAATTCCAGGAAGCAGATGTCCTTCTCGGCATACTGTCGAAAAGCCTTCTCGCCTCCTCCACATCCCCTGATTTGGAATACCCAGTGATCAAACAATTCATCGGTATAGGGTCCTTCACCGGCATTTCCTTGAAGGCCATCAAAGCTGAGTCCATGTCCCCATTCTTGGCGTAGAAATCGACCAGAGCAGTCTGCACGAACACATCTCTTAGCATCCCACGCACAAGGGCATGGCAATGCGTCTGCTTGCCCTGGCAGGACGCTGCCAACAGCGCACAGGACTTTAGGACAAGCGGGATGCAGCCCGACGGGATGGCGCCGCCCCTGTGGTGCAGCGAGGAGACGACCTCGATGAGCTCCTGGTGCAGCGAGAGCTTTGAGAGACCGGAGAGGAAAGCGCAGCACAGGGCGGCTGTCGGGCGGGGCACCGCGTCGAACAGGTGGCGTGCGGCGGGGTAGGTGGACGCGTTGGAGAGAAGGGCGTGGAGCGGTCGGATCTTGAGGAGGCGCGCGAGGTCAGCAGGCAGGTGGGGCTCCATCGGCGAAGGTAGGCGGGGTGCCGTGGGAAGTTTGGATGAGTAGCGGCAGTGATCGGCGGCGGGGTGTTCGACGCCTCGATGGGGTGTGCCGGCAAGGCATGTCGCGGTGCCAAACGCGTAGCGTGGCTCACGGTCACGCTCACGCAGGCCGAACACCAGGCTAGCGGCGGGACGCACCGCTCGCTTGCAGGAAATGCAATTGCGCGTCTTGGGGCCGCCTTGCAGGAGCTCTTCCCTGGCCGCCGCCGTCGTCTGGGCGCTGCCTAATTGCGCGCGCTCGCTGTCGCCTGTCGCCCATTTGTAATCATGTAATTTTTAGTTTGGTTTAGTGTTGTGGTCTGGTTGTCGAGCTTTGCATATTCGGTTGGCGTGTGTCTCGCACTTCAAACCGGGTGGTTCAACGTCCCGACACCTTGTATTCTCTTATTATCTCTTCTTAATGAAAAACGTGTAAATTGCGTGTTCGCGCGAAAAAAAGCGTTTAGGTCCCTGCCCCAAAAAGCGAACATGTCGCTATTATTTCCAAATATGGTTACTATAAAAATATACAGTAGTACATAATTAATATCTTCAACTCTTAAAAAGCTAAATCTCATTAGCTATTTCTCTCAGTATGCAAGCTATAAACATTTATAATTATTTATCTCTATATATAAGTATTTTATTCTAAATCATCAAGAATTTCCATGCGGCAACGCCACGGAGTATTCACCTAGTTCTAATAATTTTTATATGATATCTTAAAAATTATTGTCTTTTGATAGATCTAGTTAAGTTTAAAATTACTCCAGTTAACTTTGTGAAAAACAAGATGTGCACTCTTTTTTTCGCACGGTAGAAATAGTAATTGTGAATTTGTAATAAAGAAAAGTCATAAAAGTAAAATTCAATCTTTAATTTCTCTAACAATTGATTATTTGCTAAAATACCATGACAGCCCTTTTGAATACAAATCTTCTTAATTTAAAATTTTATTGTAAATAATTTGATGAAATCTTAGTCAAAAGCTTATTAAATTTATCCTTTTTATATATAATAAAACGTATTTATCATCCAAAGACATGCAGAGTACGTCTCATGAGATAGTGAGTTTTCCAATGAAAAATACGACTTTATAGGTTCAGATTGCCAAAATCAGCTCAAGCCTGTTTCTACTAAGCACAGCGCGCAATATAACAAAACCGGTCTAGGCCGGTTTAGTCTGCATACTAAGCACCGTGGGCAATCTACCAAAACCAGCCTTAAGTCTGCACAAACCGGCGGGCAATATGGCAAACCAGCCTAGGCCGGTTTTTCTTGGACGACACCAAAATAACCCAAAACGTCACTCATTAAGACGACAAACGAAGACCTGGGCAACTGGATGATATTATTCAGTTAATGCAGTCCTAACATCAGCTTAGATAGGCATAGTCGCTTCGACAAGAATCATGCAATATTGACACAAGACACTAGTCGTTGCACATGAACCTACGACAAACTGAACCAGAATCACAACTTCACAAGGTTATTCAATACAGCAAGGACATCTCTCTTTACATCGCAGGAGACTTAAAAGGGACAAGATCGGTCGAGTTCATCCAGCAAAGTGGCACTGCACAATTCAATTCAAGTGGAGGGTTGATTGCCTCATCAGCGCTTCCATTCAGCTTTGATTGCTCTACCTGCAGATGTTAGAAATACGATGAGAAGGAATGACCAAAAACACAAGAAAAGGCTGTTAGTCCAGACCTTTGACTTCGAGTTTAATATTCCAGATCTTTGAGTTTAATATTCCAAACTACTCAAGATAATTCTTTCTGAATATGATCACAAAATGAATACCATAAATCGATAAGCTGAAGTTGAAATATATAATAACCTGTAGTCAGTTGAAAAACACCTCTTTTTTTAATTCTTATCATTTGCATGATTGCATCACTTGAAGGTTAAAGAAAATACAGATCCATTACTTATTTTTTAAACCATCCTTTGTCTGTAAACACAATGAGTGAGTTCAAACTTACCCTTTGTACTGGAAGGAAGAGAGTGGCGTCGGGTGAAACCATTCTTCTCTGCTGATGAATCAGAATCGAGCCTGGGTGAGTTCTGGGCTCGCAATTTTGCCTTCACGGACTCCGTTGCAGCCATATAGCTTGGCTGCCTTGGTTGAACAGGAGTAGCATGAGTCCCATTTTCTGCAAATTCTGATTTGTTGGGGAATGAAGACTTCCTCTTGCTAGTTCTAAGGCTTCCATTAGACAGGTGTTCTTCCTTGGACCTTGCTTCCTCTTTCTTCCATAAAACATTATCTTCAATATCAATGTTTTGCAGTGGCATTTCTTCAACTGCTGGAGCAACAACAGTGTGATCATCAACATTTTCTCCTATAGAAACCGAATCCAGCTGAATTTCCTGATTACTTTTCAAACCAGGTACCAAGTCCAAGCTATCCATATTTGAATATCGCAATAGATGATCATTGTCAACGTATTCTTGAGCTTCAAGAGGAAATGAAGCCTCACGTGTATTCTCACATTGAATATCTTGATGGTCAGAGATCCCATTCAGGAGACTAGGTATCTTTGAGATTTCTGCCACAGGATTAGATTCCTTTGGGACATCAGCTGTAGAATCACATACCTTCGAGGAATCAACCCTGGAACTAGATATCTTTGAGGCTTCAGCCATCGAATCAGTTACCTTCCTGAGGTTCCTTTTAACCTTTTCAAGTTCAGATAGCTGGCTATCTGGTACTGAATCAGCAGGGAAGCTAGAGAATTTCTTTGGATTCCGCTTTACTTTATCAGATTCACCAGATGTATGGAAACTCCCAGCTATAGTAGCAGAACCCTTCCGAATGTTGCGCTTTTTTAACTTGGCTGATTCAGTTTCCATTGCATAACTAGCCTTCTTTACCAGTGTTTTCCCATCAGCAACTCTTTTTTGGTTGAAAAGCAGGCTTCCAGACACATCCTATGGTCCATCTCTCAAACCAGTTGTAGTTTGAATTGGGATCCCTCTTGTCATACTGGAAGTGAAGAGGTTCTAGCACAATTGGTGAAGACAGAAGCTGCAGAATATGAAAATGAGTTAGAACAACCTTGGAATATGTAAAGGGAATGTAAATGGAACACAACAGATTGCTAACATTTCTTAGGGCAGCCACAATGTTGCAGAAAAGGGTAATAAGTAAGCTTATTGTCTATATTTCCGTTGAGTGTAGGTTGCAGTTCAAGCCAACAAGAGCACTGCTACAGGTTCATAAATCATAACAAATATAAAACATGTAATGCATCTTCCACTGTATTCCATTGAGTGTAGGTTGCAGTTCAAGCCAACAAGAGCACTGCTACAGGTTCATAAATCATAACAAATATAAAACATGTAATGCATCTTCCACTGTATCTCTCCCCCTGGTGCAGTAGATACCCATGCCATGGGTGAAAGAAGCTGGTGGGTGAATGACAATAGTTTTTTATTAGAGATGCCCACATATAAAGGGCCAACCCTTGTTGCCTTGGTGGGTAATAAACATCGGTGATGCCCTTATAAAAAAGAGGAACAAGACAAATGCTGTTTGTTGGATATATAACCAATCCATTAGTAATATTTAAAAAAGAATACCTTCCGAACATAAGCATTTGAAGACAGCCTCTCTTTCCATGCATCAGGCGATGTAACACCCTGAAAAGTACAAGGAACATATTTTTTTTAAAAAAAAAATCATAGAAGGATATTAAACAGAAATGTTGCATAGAACCATATGCAACAAACACTGCAATGACTTAAAAGAAGAGTAAGGATGCAAAAAAAATGTAAATGTGTGCTCAACAAAGAAACTTACCCCAAAGTTACGCTGCCCAAACTTCACATTAAACTGCATGTGACCTCCAGAGAGTCTAACATTTCTTCCACGAACTAAAGCCTGAAACTTCACAATCAACCATGTTGTACGAAGGGTTGATACAGCCTGCCTCCTTACAAGATGCCCTCGAATCAGTGCCTGAAGTCTTATGATACCTTTTAATGTACGGAATGACCTTCGTGCCTTCACTAGAAATATCGCAACATTAGTCTGTGCTACAGACCTACAGACTACAGTACTTAAACTTGAAATGAATACATTGCAGGATGGCATCTCAATTACCCAAACACTTGTACAATAAATGGTTTTATGATACGCAAGATTCAAGTCAAAGTGCAGAAATGTGAATAAAGTCATCAAATCGAGTCTGCGACAGTGTGATGGGTGCTTCTGTAATCTCCCAAGGTAATAGTAATTAACAGTGACCAATGATGAGGTACAATCAAGTCAACCACTCAGCTCATCAATTTATTTAAGATTTGCGCTGCCATTTCCATTGAAAACAAAAACAGTTTACAGGAAAAAAAAACTATTACCAGGTAACCACGAAAGGCTGCCTGTGCCTTTGCTGCAGCTTGATCTTCTCCCATTTGACCAGGAGCCGATGATTTGGACTCAACAATGTTTTGGTTCTGCAGATCTTGTTGCCCTGCCCTATCACTGGCATTTTCAGTCTTCCCATTAACAGCTACACTCTTGTGGGTGTTAACTAGTACCGGCTCAGAAATCACAGGAGAATTCTCAGATAATGTGCGGTCCTCCCCAGTTGAGTATCTGTTGTTATCAGCCTTCTAAAAAAATATGGTTCATCGGTCAGGGAAAGGGGACGGAAGAAACAAAATATACAATATGGATAAAGGAGGGAGGCGGGGGCAAGAAACTACAAGGACATGCGTCAGTTTGCACGTTTTTAGAGTCATCCAGTAAGGTACAGTAACTAGCAAAGGAAATTTCAACCTCTGCAACTGAAAGTATAAACCGGATGCCTTTTTGTGCATTCAGGTTATTATGTATGGACAAGTGGCATTACCTCAAATCTTGACCATAAAAAAACAGCTACCGACAAGAATTGCGCAAAAATAGTAACTACTTCAGAAGTAAATACTAGTAAGTAGAATTGCAAACTTCAGAGCGTACATGGGGTGATAATCGAAACAAGGATTGCACAAATGAACTGCAAATCCTGGGGGGAAACAAACCAAAAGAGCAAATCGACTTTATGGAAGTCCTTACCGATTCATTCACCTTGGTAGAACCTGACTTGGTAGATTTCTTCCCCAAAAGCACCGATTTGATCCACTTCCCCGGTGACTTGCCCATAGTCCCCAAAGGCAACCAACACAGGAAATTCTAGAACCTGTAAACAGAGGAGCTCATCAGTACACAGATCTATACCAGTATACCACAACGGACCCTATTTTGTAAAAGAAAAATAGAATGAACATGTTTGAACAACCGTAATCTCGCTAAACGGAGCATTAGTGTAACAAGCTTACAGCATTAGCTTTTGGAATGGTAAAAAAGCAAAGCTGAAAAGATCGTTCGAGGAGAAGCAAGCTAATGCTGTAAAAAAAAACTGAGAAACACACACAGCCCAAATGCAGTGGTCGAAAACGGCACTCACACACGGACTCCAGAGCAAGCAAAGCTCACTAGCTCAGAGCCTCGGACCAGAAGAAAACCACCAAAGAAGGACGCACTCGCAGTCTCGCACACGGATCTGGCCAATCAAACACAGCTCCACGCAAAGCCACGAAACCAAGCGCTAAAAAGCCACAATCTAGCCCGTAATCAGCGCAGACATAGGCGACGAATAATGCAGCTCGGAAACCTGAAGCAGCGGCGCGGCGCGCGGCGCGCGTCGATCGGCCTGTGGAGGGAGCACGCCAACTGCTCGGCGAAACGCCTCTCGCCGTCTCCCTGTCCCTATCCAGCGACCTACCTACCCTTCACGCCCCCAACCTCCAATCCATTGGAGAGACGGGGGGAGGTATTTGTTGGTTGTGTAGCTGGCGGGGAGAGTCAAGTGGAGGGAGGAGTGGAGGTGGAGTGAGCTCACTTCACTAGCTCAGGGCCTCAGGCGCTCAGGCTAGCTCGACAAAAAGGCCGGGAAGAGAGAGAGAGAGGGAGGGGGGGGAACGCGCGCGCCAGCGCACTGCGCACGGGTCCCGCGCCGCGACGCGACGGTCTTATCCACTGCTACTCACCCACTCGAGGACACCGAGCAGAAGGCCCAGGAAAACCTGGGACAGCATGTCAGTGATATGGGGGTGGTTTCCGGCAGCGTGAGATACGTTTCGGAACGGTGCGGGGCGTCGCCTTTTGCAGACGAGCTAGCCCTGTCCCACCCGGCGGTACATGGGCAAACCGACGGTGGGCCCGAGGTGCACCCACGGCCCGCGGTGTCAGCGAGGCCCATGCGCCGTCGCGCGCGGTGCGTCCGGTGCGAAAAGCGCTAGGAGCCGGTGTCGGGTGGTTGGTCCCCTCTCCCGCCGGTGCTCGCTCAGGTTAGCAGCATCTTAATCCGCGCTTTGGATTAGGAATTTAAGATTATTTTACCACTCCGAGGAGCTAATTTGACCGCTGCCACTGCTCCGTGAGTGCCTGCCGAGTGCGTCGTGGTCGTGGTCGTGACAAACAAACTCCTGTCTCTGTGGACTGTTGCTGACTGCTGTTCGCGGTAATAAAGGCGGTAACGGCGTGGCTCAGAAGATTCTCTTCCAGTCAGTCTTGTCCCGGGCTTCGTCTTCTAGCTAGCAAACAGCATCAGTGTTTGCAAGGAAAGGGCAAGTGAAAATTTGGAGGCAGCCAAGCTAGGCCAAGCTGGCAGTGGTACGCCAAGGAAGAAGAAGCTTTAATTTAGCTTTAGCCACCTCAACACATTCCAACAAATACTGTACTGTGGTTAAGTACACACCGCTGGCTCTCCATATATATATTGTATGTATTGCTATCCGGCAGCAAGCTAGTAGATAGCAGTGAGTGCGGACGGTCGGTGGCGCATGCAACTACTCGCGCACGGACGGACGGAATTCGCCGCGCTCGGATGCCGGGGCAAGCCTTCGGCTCCTTGTTGGCAACCGCACCGGTGGCGTCTCCTGGGTGATCGGCGGCAGCAGCGGGGAGGCCTCCTTGATTAGGATACGCTGCCTAAATCTCTTCAGTCGAACGCCGATAGAGCTGCGTCGGCCCCCCGTGCTGCTTCTGTGCTCGGACTCGGTTGGAGTTGCCAGGGTCGCGTTGACCAGCCCCCTGTTAGCTGATGGTGCAGGCGTAGCGGTCTCTTTAGTCGTCGGCCGGCATGCGGCCGGGGCTGTTTGTCGGGCGATCTCCCCGTAGGGGCGTGTGGCGGCCGGTGGTGTCACGGCATCCCCGGCGGCCGGGCTTGTGTCCCCGCGCAACCTTTGCTCTGTCGGCAGCCCAGCGTGATGCCTCATGGGGTAACCCCGAGGCGGGGGACTTGGCCGCTCTCCTCGAGGGGAGCCTCCCCGCCGAGGCAGGCAAAGCGGTACGGCTTCTTGGCTCAAATCTGGCCCGGTGGCGGGAGAGCTAGGTAGGCCGCCCGCCGACGGCATCGGTTGCGCCTCGCCCGGGTCGGGCTCGAGGGGGCGGCGACGGTGATCCTGGGGACTCCGAGGAGCTTCCCGGGATGGAGGTGGTGCTTAGTGGTGGGTGCATCCTCAGCCCGAGGCTTCAGGGAGTTCCCCAGTTGCATCTCCCCCAGGTTGATTGACCGGCTCGGGACACACGTGCGGCGGCAGGCAATAGGCTCCACGGGTCGGGCCGCCTTTGGAGGGCGGGCGTGGATGGCGCGTGCGCCCGAGGCGGCCGAGGGCGGGCGTTAGGCCCGTCCCTAGAAGGGCTTGGCGCCTTAGGTCGCTACCTACGCCCTGGGGCCAGCCGCCCATTGCCCTCTGTTCGGCCGGCGGGCGCCTCCCCCGGCGCTCCACGGTGGCGCCGGCCCCTGCCCCTGCGACCACGGGCGGCGCCTGCTGGAGGCGAGGCATAGGTAGGGGTGGGTACGGCGGCGCTCGGCTGCTCGAAACGCCCACCGCATCCGGCACTCGTCGGCTTAGGGGAGCCATGGGCAGGGCCGGGTATCCGCCGGAGACCGCCTCGGCGTAGAGTGCGTCCCCTCGTCCGCGGGGTGACCGCGCGAAGCTCCCAGCCGAGGCCACCGCCGGTAGCTGCGTCGTCGCCGCCCGGCATCCCTCGCGTTGCGGTGAAGCTGCGGCACAGGGGCCCATGCCAAAGTGGTGGATGACGACTTCGTCCCGGCCGCAAGCCGGGCAGCCGCCGGGCGATGGCGCGCGAACGTCCCTCGAGCCGGATGTCGGAGGAGCCGTAACGTGTCGGACAACAACGGAGAAACTTCGGGCTCGCCTCGCGATTGACGATGTCATCGCGCCGCTTTCCTCACGGCGTCCGGTGGTGGGTGGCGGGTCTGGTGACAAGGGCGTCGCACCCTGGCGGCACGGGGGGTCCCGGGCTGCCCCCGGCGCAGATGAACAAACGCCACCGGTCCGCTTCAACCGGCCGCGGGTGGTGGGCGAGCGCGACCGCTTGGTCCCTCGCGAAGTGGTTAATGCCTTTGCAATTGAAGCAGCGTGGAGGCCTCTTGCAGGTGGCGACGCGGTGGCGGCGTTGAGGCGGCGGTCCCGCACTTCCCTTGACGGCCGCTCGGGTCCTCCACCCCGGCCGGATGGCGCTACTCCCTCGGCCGATGTCTTGTTGCACGCGGCCATTGACTCGGGCTCTTTGCGGGAGGGCGACACGCCACCCGTCCTTGTCTCGGCCGAGGCGCGCCCAACGGCCTGTGCCACCGGCACTTTCGGCTGGGGCCGGCCGGCTGCTGGGCAAAGATGCGGCTAGCCGGCGCGCCACGGCCCAAGCGCTTTTCTTCTCCGGCGGCGGCGTGGGCGCCCGGCGACTTGGGAGCCCGGCCTCGGCGTGGGCCGGGGGGAGGGGCCACGGCGCTACCCCGGTGACACCGGTCGCCGAGCCTCCCCCACCGCCCTGCAGCAATGAGAGACCCCCAGCCAAAATGACCGAGTTCTGCGTTGACGCCGTGGGAGCCGTCAGGCGCGCCGCCCCGCCAATGAGGCTCCTCCCGGGCCGAGGGAGGTCGAGGTCGTCGTCGTCATCGGAACAGCAATCATTGAGGCAGCCATCCTCCCACCTTTGCCGCCTTGGATCAACCGGATGGTGCGGGGAAGAAGGGGGCGGCTTCCGGTGAGAAGGCGTGGCCGCGGCTGCAAGAAGCCGAGGGGGCGACGGCGAACTGCAGGTCAATGCACAGGGGGGCACACGAGCTGCCCGACGGGACTCCATGGACGGTTGGAGTGGCGGGGCGGCAAGGTGGGGCACCCCCGCGGTGGGCCGGGGCCGTCGAGGAAGCGGCGGCGACGTCCGACTCCCATGGCTCGGGTGGTCCCCGCACCGCTCACGGCTGGAGGGCGGGCCGAGGAAGCCCAGATAGGGCCGCAGCCGCAACGGCGCGGCACGCAGGGCGCGGGCGGTCGAACAGTGGCTGCATTGGGGGCTGTGTAGCAAAGCAACACGTTGTCGACAGGCGACCTCGGTGGCCGGCGGCGCCCCCAAACGCCAAGGCACCGCGCCACGCGTCCTCGGCCGGCCGGTGGCCCTCCGGCGCCCACGCCCTGGGCCGCCTGAAGGGCACCCGCCGAGGATGGCCGAGGCCGCCCGACCTCTCGCGACCTCCGCGACGGCGCGGCGGCCCTCGCCGAGGCTGGCGAGGTGGTCTGCGCCGGCGACGAAGACATCACGCTGTCGTCAGCGAAAGCGCCACGCCACGCAGCGGCGTTGACCCGACACATGAGACCCAAGCTATACGCCCCAGCGAGGCCACCGCAGAGGCGGATCCGGGAGAGGGAGGTTGGGGAAGAAGGGAGGCGGCCGAGGGGGGGCGGGGGCGGAGAGCCGGCGGCGGGGGGGCTAGGGCTCGGGGCCCCCTCGTGCGTCCCAATTAGCTCCTTACGGATTTCTGAAGAGTATATTCATGGTGGCAACTAATTTCTACTAGTACATCATGCCTCTGCACATGCTAGAAATCATAATAGCATATGTTGGTATCTTAGATATGCATTTGAGGAGTTGTTTCGGTATTTTGAAGATGACAGGACTAATGAGTGCGTGTAATAAGTGTAACGTCCCAGTCACCATCACGCCCAACACAAAAGAAGAAAAAAATCGCCAAAAGGAGGTAGCTAAGCGGCGGCAATGGAAGGAATAAGCATGGGATCGAATCGGACAAACCGGTCCTGGTTCCGGTGCAAGCGTAGTACTATATCAAGCACACGAAGGCGACGGGCTTTACCAGCCAAACCGTCACAGTGAAAGTTTCATGTGAGTTTTATTTGCATTAAATACGTTGTCACATAAGCATATTCGATGACATGACAAAGTGTATTTAACAAGAGAGAGAAGAAATGAGTGTCATCCGTAGTCGCAAAACAGCAGTGTCCGGGAGAAAAAAGGCTCCGCCCAGAAGCCGCCGCCTCCCGTAGTCGCCGCCGCCGACCCCCCTTCCTCCGCCTCCGGCCTCCCGCCCGGGAGAGGAGGAACGGGGGTCCATTGTTTTAGTCGATCTCTTGCTTCGTAGAGTCTGAGTCGAGTTCATCTAGATCTAGGGTTTGCTCGCGCGCCGATGTTCGGGCGGCGGAGTTAGGGTTGCCGGAGGAGTCACGGCTCCTTTTGCGGCTTGTTTTTCCCCGGTGACGCCGGCGATGCGAAGCGGCGGCGCGCAAATGAATAATTTCTTCCAAAGATCTTCCGTTCTCCGATGGCGATCTACTCCGACGTCAATGGAGAGGCCGCGGAGACTGGTCCCAGAGTCGAGGGTCGACGATCGTTGTCTTCTTCAAGTGATGATGGTGTTGACCCCGTTAATCTCGAGGAAGATGTTTTTGGTGAAAATCGAGCTTTGTTCGGGTTGCCGGGCGATGGAACCGGCTGGATGCGTCGTGGAGTGCGGGAGTTGGCCGATGCGCTGGGGAGGCGATGTCGGTGATTTGCCTAGAAGTAAGTCCTCCTCTGCGGCCTCCACCTCATGGAGTTTGGCTCGGTGCCCGACGGCGATTGGGAAGCGGCCGATGGCGGTGACGAACGGATCTCTCCGAAGGCCGAGGAAGACGCAACGTAAGTTTTGAACTTTTTGTAATTTTTTTTTTCTTTGGAGTCCTGTTTGTAAAAAGGCCGATGTAATACGCCAAGATTAATACATGTTCCTTCTAAAAAAAGAGTACCAACTCTCTATGAGTCATGAAATTAAATACATATGAAACTAGAGAATAAAACTATGCATTGACAAATTGGAAGTTTCATCCGAGCCATTTGAAACTACGCGACATGGCGGTCTTGAAAACAACGAAACGAAACTCACCATTGAGACTGGCCTTAGTGCTCGACACCATGACACTTGATGACAGGCTAATTAACGTGCCCAATAATTACGCCGTCCGGTCCGGGTGACCAATGCCAGCCAACCACCGACCCAACAGGGACGGGACTACCGGACTAGGGGGTCGCTGGCGCTGGCAAGCTGGGTACTCACACTGGTACCGCCTCACCTTTAACAGCTACGGCCATGGCCATGACCATGACCCAGGGCCAGCAGGGCTGCTGCTGCAGTGAGCTACTTCGACTAGTCGATGCTCGATTCTGCCACAGTCCACAGTGTCATCCTTGCATTGGCCGATCGGGGCGCGATTATTTGTGCTATACGAGAGAGACACGACACGAGGCCACGGTTATTCGTGCGGTGCCGTGATAATGAAGAGGGACCTGGCACCGATGGCGCCATGGCAGCACCGTGACTGTTGTACCGCGCCTATTGATTTCTCCCCGTCCCGTGCTCTTGTCCTACGGCAGTATCAAGTCAAGCGCATTTCGTTTTTTTTTTCAGCGGTAATTTATCTCCCTCAGTACTTTGACCCGAATACAGTTCTGTTGGGGTACCCAGAAAGCCAGAGCCAGATAGCTGGACCAGCACAGCTGTTCTTCGAGCAGCCAGTTGGTACACAAAAAGAAAGAAAAGTGACTACTGTTGTTAAAGAAAGAAGTGAGACGATCCACCCATTCATCACAGCGATAATTGAAAAGGCAGGCTTTTTTAAAAAAAAATCCCGGTTCCGAACGTAGAGTTTTGCATGAATTGGTAACAAGCACGGTAACACGTACTGTAGCACGCAAGCTTCAGTAGCAAACAATTCATTTCACACTGTCGCACGGATACGCGTTGCGAAGGACGCAGGAGATATTAATCACTTGGTGGTTCAGATCTCTCTCACAGGATTATAGGTACCAACAGTCAGTCATCAAGATCTACTACTGCTGTGACCCATACTGTCTTCGTCTCTTCGCTGTGCTGCTGTGCTGTACTGTGTCACATGGTCAAGTGACTCTAGTTGATGCAGAACAGAAACAAGAAATTTCCTGAGCTCCAGTGCTCAGCCACCTCACACAGTTCACATGCATTGTCAGCTTCGTGACATTCTGTGGAAGCAAGTCGCGGCCACAAGAAAAAGGTCTCAGCAACCAAACCGGTCCAGTCCACCGGTGTCCCTGCGATTCTGCCACCAGAGAGCAGCCATTTTCGAGATTCTTTGTAATCCGCCACCAAATCCACCAGCGACGACGAGAAGGCCGTATACTCTGGCTCCATGCCCCCGGCGACCGTAAACAAGGCGCATCATGAAAAGCCATGGCGGGTAGTAACATCATGTGACGCAAGGAAATGCAGCTGAGCCGTCGCCGTCGTCGCCGTCGCGATGCCTACGGCCACGCGGCGGTGCGCCGAGCATCGACCGGGGAATAGATGCCGACGCCCCGCCGGAGCTGTCGGTGCTTGCTTCTTCTTGCTTTAAAGGCGCGATTCAAAGCACGCCAACGCACAGCCCACGGCTTTGTGCTTGCCGGTGTGCACTGTGCGCTGTCAATGGATGAGGCTGCTGCGTTTTAATACTTTGATGGAATCCAGTTGTGTAGCTCTGTTGGCACGGAACTGAAGTAAACTGATGTCCACCGCTGCCTGAACATGCCCAGTGACACCTATTAAAAAAAAACTGAAGTTCAGCAAAGAATATGTATCACTGGGGTTTAGGGTACCAGGGGGCATACACACAAATGAGATGATCTATTAAACTGATGACATGTTCTGGTACTGGTAGGGCTCAGGACAAGCATGGCGCTGCCAAGTTAAAGATAAACTATGCGCGCTACCATTGGACATTATTACATTATGACATGCAAAAGAGGGTTAATGATGAAAAAAGGAACCGGGACCAGATTGAAAGAGATAAAGCCATTATTCCTTTCTGCTTTTAACAAAACAGAAATCAATCACCACAAATGTGTGATACTGCATTTATATAGCAATCATTCGCTGCCATAATACAATGATCCCTTATCCTCCTTTTTTGTATTTATCCTCCTTTTTTTGTATTTTATATATATATATATATATATATATATATATATATATATATATATATATATATATATATATATATATATATATATATATATATATATATAGTGGGGCTATGAAGGTGTAGAACTGAAAGTTGCGGCAAAATTTTGCTGCAGGCTTCCAATAAGACTTATGCAGCAATTTGGCTAATTAATTTAGAAGTTATTTTGGTTTTACAGTTTCAAAATAAAGGACTCCATTTTTTTAAAATGCCTCATCGAGGGGATGACAAAAAGTTTTTTTAATAATAAAATGTAGTAGCCAATACCATCAAGTTTGCAGTTTCATGATATAAAAAAAAACTGAGTGGAATGATGTAATACTTTTTTATTGAGTCTCAGGTGGTTGAACTCATAATTGACATATAGGTGTTACTGAGACTACGGACTAGTATAAAAACATTCTTTGAGATCTCTAGTTCTGGTAAGGCTATCCTTGTAGAAATATATGATCTGAAATTTGAAAGATGGGATCTAGTTAGAAAAAAACAGACGTGGAAAAGATTCAATGATAAAATTATACTAGTTTCAGAAAGTTAATGATTATCCTATCTTGCATTCAGCTTTTGTTCTTACGACACAAACTGCTATGAAGTGCTCCATCATCATACAGGATAACATCTTGGGAACAGCACATTTTTCTTCCCCTCGGATACCAAGTACTGCACATCAAGTTGTTGCCCGCAGCACATATTGTCTCTGTCAAACTACCCGATACCAAAACACCCACAGTTGGCATTTCAATCCAATATGGGACTAGATAAAATCAGGGTGCACCTCATCTTCCACCACTACATCAGCAGTAGCCTCAGTAGAGACAGATTCGTCATGTTCAGTCCAGTGCAGCCCAGAGGTATCAGACCCTTTCCTCTCACCAGAAAGGCTTGTGTCCAGATTCCTGCTCCAATTCGATCTTTGCACTGCACAGAACAAGAGTATGATTCTTTCAGGTCTTACAAGCCTCCCTCGAAATAAGTTTTTTTATCAATGAAATAAGAAATAATCTAATTCGAAATTACCAAGTGTCTGATGTGTCATTAGGGTTTGTATGTTACCTTCAGCAGTAGTAGCTGCAGAGCAGGGAAATGATCCTTGCTTGATTTGCTGTCTCTTCTTGTATGAAGTGGGATGTGTTGCCAGCTTAGTTCTCTTTCCTACTACATCTGATTGGGCATTGAGAGGCCTAACTTTAGGTCTTTTCTGAGGCAGTTCAGTTATCACCTCAATTCCTTCACCTGATTCTATATTTCGATGGGGAAACAATTAGACAGTGTATCACAATTTTGTCCATCACATGTTAAAAACTTGAAAATAAATGAATTAAAAAGGCAACCAGCTTATAGCACTCAAATATATGGCCTCATCTGAATATGTAAAGCACAAATTCGAAGTAAAATGTTTCATAATGCCAGATGTCAGTATTTTCTATCAAACAACTAGATGTGGAGTGAGGTTACTGTCTTAGAAAATTGGACTACTGTCTGGTTTCCTGGACAATAATGCGTCGATGAACTAGCAATACAAACATGGACACTTGATTTAATGACGCCAAAAGGATGTAAGGTAAGACAGAAGGTCCCTACACCTCATAATTGAAAACATTTAGATGTGCCATTTTCTTGATAATGATAACAATAGTTTATATGGCTTGCTCCAATAATTCAATACATATAAGACTGCAAAAACTTGCACAATACAATTATACTGCAGTTTCACAAAAAAAAAAGGACACAATTATGCTGTTTCCGCTTAGTGAGACCTCAGTCAGCCTTTGAACCACAACTGTATCTGACTCTACAAAAGTACAAAGCCACAGCCACATTATCTTACCAAATAAACATGTAGCTCTAATGGTTTTTAGAGTTTTAGGGACAATAACCCCACAAATTCAGTGCAATTGAACATCCACTCTCAATCCCATTAGGAAAAAAGAACATGTCAACAGAACACGCAGAATCTGAAATGTGAACTGCGGTGAGCATACCTCCATCTGAAGCATCGGCGCCCAAACCACCACAACCATTACCCGGCTCCCCCAGGTCGTCCAGATACTCCGACCATTCCGTCTGACTCTTCTCGATGGGGAGCACATCTCCCTGCTCCTCAACCGCCGCCGGGTCCCAGCCCACGTCGGGCTCGGCCAACGGCGCGAACTCCCGGCGGCCGCGGGCAAGGTTGGCGTCCTGGACGAAGCGGCGGAGATCAGCAGCGCGGTAGCCCTGGGCGTGGACACGGAGCACGGACTGGCGCTGGTTGCACACCACGCAGACCCACTTGTTGCTGCTTTTCTTCTGCTGCTTCACCTGAGACAAAATCAGTTGGAATGGGGTTATGCGGAGAGCCGGAGAGGTTCGGCACTTCGGCTGCGGCAGCAGCGCAGGTTGCGCACCTGCATGGTGGCGCACTGCACACACTGGAGGGCGAGGAAGAGTCTCGTCTCCATGGCGATGGCCGGTTCTCAAGTGGAGAGTGGCGGACCTAAGGATTGGGGGATTTTTACATTTTTACCATTATAACCGCGACGCTTACATATTTAGACTGACCGCAGTGGCGCACGCCATCCGGTTCGGAACCGAGCCACGTCAACGGATGGCGTACGAGTGTTGTGCAGCGGCGTCCGGAGAAATGACCTGGCACACGGAATCTCGGCGCGCGGACGGCAAACATGGCGTGGTTCCGGGCGTGCGGTATACGCGCGTGGGCCCGCTGCTGCTGCCAGCAGAGAGAGAAGAGGAGGAGCGGGAGGAAGGGAGGAGGAGAGGCGGCGGGATCGGCCGCCGCCGGACGTCGCCGCACGCTTAGGACGCCGCCGCCGAGCCAGGCCCCACCGGGGAGGAAGTGAGGAGGAGGGGGGCGGGCGGGCGAGGAGGGCCGAGCCGGCCGGGGGGGAATCCGCCGGGGAGACCGCCCACCGGAATTTGGAGCCGGCGACCCATGCCCGCCCAAGCGAGGGGAAGAGGAGGAGGGGCGACCCGTGCCAGCCGCCGTCTGCCGGGGCCGGTCTCTTGGGAAGCGGAGGAGGGGCCGCCCGCCGGGACCGGAAGAGGAGGCGGCCCGCCCCCGAGGCCGACGCCGTGCCCCCCGCCAAGCGCCTCCTCCTCGCCGGGAAGCAGCGCCCCCGGGCCGCCGGGGAGGCCAGGGCCTCGCCTGCGCCTCGCAAGGCGATCGCCCCCACGCAGTGGGGCCCGGGTGGGAGAGAAGAATGGAGAGAGAGAGAATGGGAGAGGAGAGTTGTTTTTATTGTTAAAAAACTCGAAAAAGCGGGCCCCTATGGTAGATGGAGTATGAGATAGAGTATGGATGAGTGCGGGAGAACGTACTGTAAATGAGAGAATCTTGATGACTAGGATGTTTGGAGTATGAGTATAGGGAACGAAGAGTGCGGATAGCCTTAGCATTCTTATTTCGCGCAACATTCACTTCTACCAAATTTGCCTATGTGGCACGCCAGCTCAAAGTGACAGCATGGAGACGCATTGCGAAAAGACAAATTTGCCCCTGCCCTGTTCCTCTCCCTCTCCCTATCCTCTCATTGACATGTGGGTCCAACTCGTCAGCTTCATCCCCAACCTCTAGCTCGAGCAGCTCTGGCCCATGGACGAGCAGCTCTGGCGCAGGGGGGGCACGGGGGTGGCCGCGCGCCTGGGGGCCGCCGTGCTGCCGCTGTGGCCGCGCCTGGGGCTGCCCTGCCGCAGCTGGTCGGTCGCGCCCCCACGCGCCGGTGAGGCGGCGACGAAGCTGCTCCCCAGGCGTGCCCAGACACGCGCCGGCGAGGCCGCGGTGCAGCGGCTCACGCGCGCGCCCGCGAGGACACGCACCGTCGAGGCCGTGGCGGAGCTGCTCATGCGCCCGCGAGGACGCGTGCTCTGGCGAGGCCGTGCGCTCCGGCGAGACCGCCGCGGAGCTGCTCTGGCGTGCGTGAGGCTGCGTGCGCCGGCTAGGCCGCGGTGGAGCTGCTCCTGTGACGGCGAAGCCACGGCGGAGCTGCTCACGCGCCTGCGAGGCCGCGCGCAGAGCTGCTCCCGCACGCCGGCGCCGCGACCAGAAGCAGAGGAAGCGTCGCGTGCCTGGGGGCCGCCCTGCCGCTCGCGCTTGGGGCTTAGTGCCGCCGCCTTGGGGGCCGGCTGTAGAGGAGGGCGCTGCGCCGCCGTCCGCCTGCCTAGCACGCACGAGCGAGCGCCACCGGCCCTCCATCCTCTACTGCAAGTGCTGAAGGTAGAAGACAGACCTGACGTGTGGGGCCCACCTGTCAATGAGAGGATAGGGAGAGGGAGAGGAGAAGGGCAGGGGCACATTTGTCTTTTTTCGCAATGCGTCTCCACACTGTCACCTTGAGTTGGCGTGCCACGTAGGCAAATTTGGTAAAAGTGAAAGTTATGCAAAATAAGAATGCTAAATATGTAAACGCCATTCTAAGAGTGATAATCCGATAAGCGCTATCGGTTATAATGGTAAAAAAAAAAATCCCAAGGATTGGTAATCCTAGTTAAAATTTTCACAGTAATTTTTTTAAAAAAGTTCGGTATACAAGCCTATAAGTTAAACAAATTGCGATATAAATTACAAAAATTTCGGGCGCGGGCGGGCGGGGCGGGGCGGCGTCTCCGGCCGCACGCGGGGTCGCAGTCGCGACCTCTACTGGAATGGTCGTGGGGGACGCCGCAGGATGCCGCGAATGGTGCGCTGCCTCAGCGTCTGGGCTGGATTCGCCACTGGTGGCCTTGGTGGTCGCCTCGGGTTTGGGCCAAATTTCTTTGGGCTGCATGGTTCTAATATTTTTTTGGGCATTTATCTAGGTTTATCTAGATAAAAATATAATTCAGTCATGCATAATCTAATGAGTATAATATTTTTTGCTACATCTCAAACATGTAATGATTAGTCCAACATAAAATTTACCATAATTGGACCTCATAAACTAGAGCTATGAATTAATTATAGAAAAATATAGATCCAAAGTTACAACAAAACTTTATACTAAAGTTTATCATATTATATGTTCACAGTATAACTACTTGCGTGGAGTCTAACAAAAATTTTATACTCATTGGATTATGTATGACTTAGTTATAGATTTAATTTTATTTAAAAAACTATTTAACAAAATTAAACCTAGATAAATCTATAATTCAATCATACATGGTCTAATGGGCATAAAATTTTTATCATAGCTCAAGCATGCAATGATCCCACCACACAAATTTCACCACAACTGGACTAGAGAAACTGTGACTTTGAATTAATTACAGAAAAGTGTCGATCTAAAGCTACAACAAAAGCTTTGTACTAAAAGCTTACCATATCATATGTTCACTATATAGATCTTCTCATTTGGAGTCCAACACATTATTTTTTTATTTTATGATTTTTCTATGATTTACTATGATTTTCAAAGATTTAGCCAAAATAAACATAAAAAGAAAAAACACTAAGGAAAATAGCCACAGGGTCATATGGCTGATTTTTGGAGGCGAGGGAGGAGCTATTTTCGGTTTTATAGTTGAGGGAGGAAAAGTTATTTTGCAATAATTGAGGGGAAAAATAGACTTTTCCTTACATAATAGTCTTGGGTCTACCTACTACCCAATAGACTCACCACTAGATGGTGAGCCAAGGGAGAAATTCGAATGTGAAGGCGCTGAATTAGAGAATTCGTGTGGCTTTCATGGTCTAATGGGAAGTTAAGATTGATGTTTCTCTATTGAACACAATGATTACCTTTGCTTGGTATGGCCTCAAATGGTGTTTTATTTCAAGACATCAAAGCTCTTATGCTCATTGAGTTTGTGTTTGTAAGGGTCTTACAAATTTCTAGAATTTTTTAGGTTTTATATTCAAGCAGTTGATTTATTAGCTAAGATAAATGTGTCAATGGCAAACCCGGGCTGAGAAATAACTTAGGGCGTATCCAGTCCATATTCTAGAGTTAGAGATGGGGTGCCTGGCCAAAGAGGCCTAGGGCGGCCACCCTAAATCGCCCTAGTTGTGGCTCTGTCTCTCATGCAATCATCAGGTCTGGTACTAGTGTTACAAGTCTATGGCCTGATCGTATGTCCGTTGATGTAAATTTTATAGTGGTCTTAGAAAAAAAAATTGGGGGAGGAAAAACGGTATTATCGGGCATTTGGGCGGGAGGAAAACTACTAGACCGCCATTCCGTTATGATTTATCTGGACCGTCCAGTTTTCATCGTAATGATCCTGCCCAGCCGCCTGTTTCTGCCACGGCTGCGACGCGGCCACGCCCACGTCCTTCCATGGCGACCGCTCTCCCCTCCTCCGCCTCCGCTTCCGCCACCGCCGCTTCTTGCCTTCCCCAGCTCTCCCGGCGCGGCCTCCCTGGAATATCTCCAGTGCTCTCCCCGCCTCGGGCCGCCACTTTCCGCTGGCGCAGCGGCTGTAACGTGGGCTGTTCATGCTCTCCCGGCCCCCTGCCCACGGTTCCCGCGGAGCCAAGGGGCGACGTTGCTGGCCATGCCACGTCTCCAGTGGCAACCGTACGAATCGTCGCCGTGGTTGGAGAAGGTAGCATCAGCCCGATTAAGGATACGCCCTGGGAAGAGGTCATGCGCCATACGGTACGCTCCCTCTCTGAACTCATCAGTCCCAACATCGTACTGTCTCACTGTGTGTGTTAATTTGGAATAGCCGGATATTTGAATTTGTTCTGCTCATGCTAGGATTTTACTATTTTAGTATCTGCTAGACTGATGATACTTGCATTATTGTTCGTCCAACTAGTAGTATCTGTATCGGTAAACAAACAATTTTTTTTTCCCTTTTCAGCATTGCTGATGTAGTACCAAACTACCAAACTACCAATGTCTTTAATCTTTGCATCGATTGGTAGTCTTATTTTCTCAGTTACACGGTTTGGTCAATCTACACCTACTGGATCACACTCTCGTATGTGCACTGCATTTCTTACATGTGTTTATTGATGTTTTGATGAAGTTATTATGTGCTTCATGTTTTCATTCTTCTGTGCTTATCAAATGTTCTGAAGAGGAAATGAATCAGTTTAATGTTCACTTTTGATACCTATAATTTGATTATATCAATTTCCTTCCTTCAATGTTCATTTATTGGTTTGCTTCAACATTCATTTATAGGCTGATAGACTGAAGTGGGTCGATGAAGGATTTGAAATGGTTGTCTTCACAGACAACTTGATTGATCATGATCATCTTAGGAAAGAGTTACTATCACACTGTGATATGCTAGTCAATGTTGCAATAACAAACCAGGACGCTGTTCAATGGCTTATAAACAACAGCAAACATGTTCCTAATGTAATTTGCTTTCAGTCCTCTCCATCTTTAGTAAACAAGCTAGGTGGCACATATATTCAATACACTGGAGAGCAGGACATGTTTGGCAAGCTAGCAAGTATTGGGAAACCAAGTGGTGTAAAGGAGTCAGCTGAAGTAATGAAGACCATATCTAAAGCTTGGGAAAGGCACAATTCAGATGACATTAGATTTTGCTTGCTTGTTGTCATAAATGCATACATAAGGCCGGTTGATATGCTGAAAAATCTAAGGGCAAAAGGTCTTTCAACCCTTAGTTGTATGATAAAGAACTGTGGTCCTCAGATACTTAATTGTCTGTTTGACCCTAACTGTAGGAAGGCCCTTCAGTGTTTGAATTCCTGTTCTCCAACTGATCAAGTTTGCAACTATCGCTGCATTGCATCATATGAAAGTCCGTATCTGGAGGCTTTTTCCCTCTGTGTTTTACAGAAGAACAATTGCCTTGACCTCAGTGCTGAGATACCCAGTAAACCGAATGTAATGCCACTAACCATGTTCAGAGAACAAAAACTAAGTCATGAAATCGCAGAAGATCTATTTGTTGGTTGGCTGGACAGCATGGAATGGAGTTGGCGAGTGGCAGCTGGACAAAATCCAGCATATGATCAATTTCCATGTCAGTACCAGTTATTCTACAGAGGGAAAGCTAAAGGTTCATTTTGGTATGAGCCAGTTTTTCAGGTCAAAACTCTGGAAGGGGAGCTGGTTTGGAGGCGCAGGAGGTATCGTGTGAGAAGGGCTAGCACACCTGGTACATTTTACTTCAGTGTGTTGGATAATGGTGTCATTTCCAAAGAATTTTGGACAATTGTTGACGTCGCGGAAGATTTCAGCTGGGGTCTGTTCCATTACCATGGTGCAGCACAGGCTGCTGGGCTATCATACACTGGAGCAGTGCTTGTTACACCAGATGGGTCTTATCCTGATTTGGAAGACCCAAGATTGGCCTCTGCTTTAGAGAAGTGTGCTATAAAGAAATGGGAGCTCTATACAGTTGATAACTGTTCCTGCATGGGTGCGCCACTGGGAACTCCTGACGGTTCAAAGCTGCATCATCAGATTTCTCCAGGAAAAGAAACTAGCATTTTGCAGAGAAGATGATAATTTGTAATGTGTTCCCAAATGATTCTGTCCTACATACGAAGATGTACTGACAAGTGGACATGTATTGCTGAAGAGAACTCATGTAATCTGCAGGTATATTTTCTTCTTTCTAATATACCTGTTACCTAATGCCTATCTTTTGTGGCTGCTGTCAGGGTTTTCGATGATTAAGAAATAAGACTTTGAATACAAGATTATCACCTATACACTAGTGTCTAAGTTATTATTAATTACAATGTCTGCTTTTCTGCAGGGCTCAACAGACACACTGATTACAACCTGCACTGGTGAGCAGATGTCTTCAATTCGTCATCATTCGTGTAGTGCTGTGCTGCAATACTCTTTGCAAAGATCAAAACTGATCTCCTGCCATGCTGTGCCAGTCTTAAATCCCTCATAACAGAACTCAGGAGTTCTGATTTTTCTTGCACTAAATTACCTTTGGTGTTTAGTAATCTTTGACTGAGTACTTGCATTAGAAATTACATATGATGCAGTGACGTTCTTATTATCATTGGTGAGACCAAGAGTTGACTGTTCGTTGTACATGGAATAATGATGAAGATGTCTTGTATTTTTTACGCACTAGTATATTTTTAGCATCTTTGGTATTCCCATCAGTACCTGTTGAAGCATCTTGTAATGTTCCGACAGTTCAGTTCGCTATCAGAGCGAAGGAGACACATTGGTCAAGCAGAAGAGGTGTATCTGGGCAGATAAGTTACAGTAAGCAACTGACCGACCTCACGTTGATTTACTTTTTTGAGTTATTCCACGATATACAGGTTTTAGATTTGATGGGTCTCCTTATGTTAACCCAAATTTCTACAACCTGCAGAATTTAGATTTTGTGTAGTTCTTGTTTTTACCTGATTGCTCTGAACAGCCTGCCCCTGGTTTCCTGATACCATGTGAAAAATCATCTCATGTTGTGTATGGTTTCTGCTGCTGCACAAGATTCCCCATGTGATGTTGCAGTTTGAGTCAATATGTGATTCAGTGGATAATGCAAAGTTCCTCTTTTTGAACGGGATGTCGGGATCATATGACTACTTTGACTTGGCTACGACTTTGACCACTTGTGTTGTGTGGCTATAAATTCCATCCAGATCAGACCCTGCAATCCGCACTTGGTAGGCAGGGGGATACGGAGGTAGTAGTTGAAACTGAGAAAGAATGGCGGGGCTCTACGAGAAGCCGTCGGAGACGTACGCGAAGAAGCGCCCGCAGTACCCCAAGGAGTGGTTCTCCATGCTGGCCGGCCTCACCGCGGGGCACCAGCGCGCCTGGGACGCCGGGTGCGGCACCGGCCAGGCTGCCATCAGCGTAAGCTTCCATCCAATCCAATGTACGGTAGCTGCTACATACACCGTTCGATCTGATTAGTTATTAATTCTGAAACGAACAACAATCTCAGATGGCGGAGCACTACGAGAGCGTGGTGGCGACGGAAGTGAGCGAGGGCCAGCTCCGGCACGCCGTCGCGCACCCGAAGGTGCGGTACCTGCACACCCCGGAGCACCTGTCGGAGGACGAGCTGGTGTCCCTGGTCGGCGGCGAGGGCTCCCTGGACCTGGTGGTGGTGGCCACCTCCATCCACTGGTTCGACATCCCGCTCTTCTACGCCGTGGTGAACCGCGCCCTGAGGAAGCCCGGCGGCTTGCTCGCCGTGTGGGGCTACAACTACGAGATCCACCCGTTCGAGGGCGCGCTGCACGGCCAGCTCTACCCGGCGCTGCGGCCGTTCCAGGACCCGCGGGCGGCGCTGGCCATGGAGCGGTACCGGCCCCTGCCGTTCCCGTTCGAGCCCGTCGGGGTGGGCGCCGAGGGCGCGCCCGCCGACGTGGACATCGAGGTGGAGATGACGCTGGAGGACCTGGTCGGGTTCCTGAACACCGGCTCCGTGGTGACCACGGCCAGGGCCAAGGGCGTGGACCTGGAGGCCGTCACGAGGGACGCGCTGAAGCGTGTGGAGCAGGAGTGGGGCGCGCCGCCCACCGTGCCCAGGAAGCTCGTGTTCAAGGCGTTCATGCTTGCCGGGAGGCCCAAGTGCTGAAGCGATCATGCCGAACGAAGTATACTGAGCTGCTGAATGGTGGCTGCTGATCAGTGCTTTTGCGTTTATTTGCTCGTGTTCAGGAATAAGTGTTGCTTGTCAGTCAGCGTGAGACTGAGATCAGACTAGTGCTACACTACATAGCCAGCCACTGGAGTATGTCTGGCGCCTGGTGGTTCAATTTTTTTTTTTCTCATGTTCCGAATCGGCGCTGCTAGCGCCCGGACGCCCGGACATGAGGCGCGTCCGGACGCTGCTCGAACCGTTGAACTCCGCATTCATCCCGCCCCCCATCTTCGTCCATCGTTGCGCGCGGCCCATGCATCTCCGCGCCGCACCCCACCAAACACAGCCGCGCTCGATTTCCCCACTTCGTCGCGTCCCCTGTCCCCGTCTCTCGCCGTGCCCCTCCCGCACAATCATATCTCAGAGTGTTGTTATGAAACATCTCGAGATATAGCATGAAACATCTCAATATGCAGTATGAAACATCTCGATATGCATCATGAAACACCATAGAAAAAGCTACTGCAACATATATCATAATTACTACAAATACAACAGAGATTATGAATTCCCACAACATCAAAAATACGAAGATGAAACATCTCAAATCATCGGACAAGTCATCATGAAGTGTAACATCAAGCATCATGCAATGAAACACCTCAAATCTATTGCCGCCACATGAGAAATAATCAATTGAAACATCTCAAAATTGTTCATGCTACATGGGAAAAACACTTGCAACACATGCCCGAAACACCTTGAAACACTTGCAGCATACACTTGCAACACATGTCTAAAACATATGAAACACCTGCAAACACACGGCTACAACATATGCTTGTAACACACCTTCACTTTGCTGCTTGGGCGAGAGGCTCGCCGGAGCAACGATGGCGGCGCACAAATTTCGACTGCGCGCGGAACTCTTCGGCAGATCTGGTAGCGGGTGGTACATGGAGCCCGTCCCTTCCGGTGAAGCGCAAGAACACGAAGCTTGTCAGTAATGGAGATCGGTGGCGGCGGCTCACGGATCCCCTCTCCTCGGAGGTGCGGTGCTCGTCGGCGTGGAGGTCGGCGAGGGCGACTACGGCGCGTGGAGCCCCTCCCCTTTGGTGTGGCAAAGGGACGACCTGCTCTCTTGCGATACAGGGCTCGTCGGCGTGGAGGTCGGCGGTGGCGGCGCTGCGCAGATCTCCTCCTGTAGAGGGCACACGAAGCTCGTCGAGGTGGAGGTCGGCGACAGCGGCGCAGCGTGGATCCCCTCCCCTCCCGTCCCCCTCGGTCGCTCGGCCGCCTAGGCGTGCCTTCGTCACGGGTTCTGTTACGGCAGCGTTGGAATGGTTGAGAGTAATAATGAGAGAGAAACGAGGATAAGAACGCACCCGAAGCGTCCGGACGGACGGACGTCCTCGTTATATCATTACCGGTTCCGAATAAGTCCGAGCAGATTCTACGGACTAATTACTCGTGGAATTATCCACCCGTTTGTTCAGTGTGGACTTTGGAATGAATCCACTGTTAAATCTGAACTGCTATGTGTGAACCCGACAGAAGAAACAAAGGCTCGCACTAACCCTTCCGCTCCCTTTACGGGCCAACTGGGCTCAAATTCATACCAAAACTTGATTCCCCCATCCTCGAGATTCATACCAAAACTCGATCCCCCATCCTTGAGCTTTGGATCTCTCTAGCCTCGTTTCAGCCAGACTGTTTGGATCCACTAATGTTAAGTTAGCAGTTAAAAATTAGCATACGAGGATCTAAACATACCTACTAAATGCAAATAAAAATATCAATATTTATAGTATTAGGTAAGTATCATTATATGTTCAATAATGAGATATATTTTTCATACTAAATTTATCTAGTTCATAAACAGTGACGTTTTTATCTAGTACCTCCGTCCTTGAAAGCTGTAACTCCTAGAATCCGTGGCGGTTAAACTTTTTTAACTTTGACCAATTTTATAGAAAAAAGCATCAATATCTATGACATAAAATGAGTTTCTTATAAAAAATACATTGTATGATAAATCTAATGGTACTAATTTGATACCATATATCTTAGTATTTTTTTCTAGAAATTTTGGTCAAAGTTTAAAAGTTTGACACTTAAGACAACTTCGTTTGAGAGTATATATTTGATCACAGTTGGAACACGTTATCAAAAAAAATATACTTAGAATTGTATTATTTTGCTAGTAGCTCTTAAAATTTTAGCTATTTGTATTAATGGATCAAATAGACCCTTTCACACGAAGCAACCAACGTGGGACAAGTGATAGACAGCAAAAGCGCTTGTAACTGGCCCAAGAGCCAAGAGGCCATTAGTAGCGACCAACTGACAACGTCCTCTTCGACACTGGGCTTGGCCCGAGAAACATGCGAATACCACATGTGACACAGTCTACAACCACTCGGAACAAGTATAATAAAAGGTCGCAAGATTTTACGATGAGGTGGAAGAGAATGCAAAATAAAGAAGATAAATGAACCATAAGTTTACAGGAGCTGATGCACGTGCTGTGCTCTAAGAAACCTTTTCTAGAAAAGGAGTATATATTAATGGTGAACTAGTAGAGAAGACCTAACGAGGAAACCAGTTTTGCCCTTTCACGCGCTGAGCCACGCATCCGCATTGTGCCAGTTACCAGCAGCTAGCCAGGCTACGAGAAAAAACGAAAAATTCCGTATCTAGGAGCCAGGCCACGGGGAGTCTCTTGCACCTCGCTCGCTGGGCAAGCCTAGCTGCTACTGCATGCTAATCTGGCCAACCAATCAAGGATACCTCCGACTACTTCCTCCGTCCCAAAAAAGATAACATTTTGAGTGTTCATGTCACAAGTTTGATTTGATTTATAGAAAATACGTATAATATTTATATCTTTAAATAAATTTGTTAAAAACTATATTTAAAGATCTTTTCGATAATACTAATTATGATACTAATTGATGGTATTTATTATTTATAAAAATTGCCGACAGTTATTTCTAGAGAAGCGAGAACGACATCTTTTTTATCCGAGGGAGTACATTTGAAGGACCTGGCTTAGCTATCCGCACTCGTCGTACTCTATACTCATCCTCTATAAAGAATATTCCAATCCCTGTCATCGAGATTTTCTCCTCTATATCACTTTCTCCCGCACTCATCTATTCTCTATATCTCTACTCAGATCGAGTGGGTCCCATGCGTCAATTTTTTTATTCCCTTTTTCCTCACCATTCTCTCTTTTCTCCCTCTTGTTCGTCACACCACCAGGGGCAAGGCGAGGCGGCAAAGACAGGCCATGGGCGCTGCGTCCCGGCGGCCGCGCCGCGCCAGCGGCCTCCTCGCGCCCTCCCCCGCGCGACGGCCCGGTGGTTCGCCAGCGCGCCCCCGCGGCCCCGGTGGCTCTCGCGCCGCGCCGGGCGGCCATGGCGCGGCGGTCAAGTCCGGCAGGCTCGGCGCCTCCCTCTTCCTCATCTTCTCCGTCCGTGGCGCTCGCAGTGGAGCCCCGCCCCCGCGGCCTCCCTCCCCCTTCTCTCCCCTCCCCTCGATGGGCGGTGGCCGGCCGGATCTCGACGGACCTCTCCCTTCTCCGCTCCTCCGCTCTCCGTGCTTGGCCAAGGCGCTCCTCCTCCGCGCCGAGAGAGGGAGGCCGAGGAGGACGCGGTGGGCCGATCCGGCGGCGGTGCCCTCGTCGTGGTTGTCCACGCTGTCGGGCGAGCCCGCCGGAGTCCTTCCCTCGCTTGGCGCCGCGCCGCCGCACAAGACCGGGCGCCCGACGCCTCCCCGCAAGCGAGGCTGATTCCGCCACCCACTCGCCGGCCGATTCCGTCGCCGAGCGTTGCGATGGGGCCCCGCGCCACGCCGGGCGGGTACTCGGGTGTCCGCTCTGACGCCAATTTCGGCGGACGCCGCCCGCCGACGTGTCGCATCGTGAGCTATACCGTTCCAGCCGCAGCCGTTTTTTACGGCATATGGCTTTACCGGTCGCCTTTACAGGCACCGGTGCGGATAGCCTTACACTGCGCGCATGGAACCAGGGAATTTTGATGTGTCAACAACGGTTGGAAACGTTGGACCGGGGCCTTGTGTGGACATCGCAAGGGAATCACGTTTCTGCCAACCGAGGAGCGGCGTCTGACGGTCTGAGCCACTGGGCTCGGTTCGACCGAGTGCCTACCAGATTTTGTTTTTCCTCCCTTGAAGATCACGGAACCCAATGAATGCTCCAGCTGCAACTCCTCCTATTCCTAAAAAGTCCGTCCGTGAACTCAACGCGGACGTCCGTCCGTTCGAGCTGCAACAAAATGCACCCCCGGCCCGGCGACGCCGCGTGAGCTCAACGCGTCCGCCCGCCCGTCTGTCCGTCCGCCCGAGCTGCAACACATCACACATGCACACACCGCTGTTGGAGCCCCCGCATTTCGCCTAGGATTTCCTTCTGGAATGTGCCAAGATGCCTTGTGCATGTAACCCGTACAAGCACAAAGGTGCCAAAAGTGGAAAGGGAGCCCTGGCCGGCCGCACAGTTGTAGTGGGCGTAGGGGCGACGCTTTCTGCTCACGCAGTCCCACTTCGATGGAGCACGGGCCACCGGTTCTCAGTCGCCGAGTCACTATCAGCGCGTGTCGCGCTCCACCACAGATTTGAGATTTTTGTGCGGCCTAGCTTGGCAGGCCATAGCGCTAGTATATTTTTAGCATCTTTGGTATTCCCATCAGTACCTGTTGAAGCATCTTGTAATGTTCAGTTAGTTCAGTTCACTATCAGAGCGAAGGAGACACACTGGTCAAGCAGAAGAGGTGTATCTGGGCAGATAAGTTAGAGTAAGCAACTGACCGACCTCACGTTGATTTACTTTTTTGAGTTATTCCACGATATACAGGTTTTAGATTTGATGGATCTCCTTATGTTAACCCAAATTTCTACAACCTGCAGATTTTAGTTGTGTAGTTCTTGTTTTTACCTGATTGCTCTGAACAGCCTGCCCCTGGTTTCCTGATACCATGTGAAAATTCATCTCATGTTGTGTATGGTTTCTGCTGCTGCACAAGATTCCCCATGTGATGTTGCAGTTTGAGTCAGTATGTGATTCGTGGATAATGCAAACGCCTTGTTCGGATGGGGTTGGAAAAATTCCAACCAGCACTTCGTTTTTATTTGGTAAATATTGTCCAATCGTGGTCTAACTAGGCTCAAAAGATTCGTCTCGTGATTTACAACCCAACTATGTAATTAGTTATTTTTTTTATTTATATTTAATACTATTTACATGTGGGAAACAATTTGTGAGAGGAGAGAGATTAGAAAGTCCTCAGAAGACTTCGTTTGTTTGTGTTAAATATTGTCCAATCGTGGCCCAACCAGCCAAAAGATTCGCTCCTGATTTACAACTAAACTGTGTAATTAGTTATTTTTTTTACTAACATTTAATGGTCCATATATATGGGTAGAAATTGATGTGATGGAGAAAGAGTGGAAAACGTTGGAATTATAAGCCAAAGTTCCTCTTTTTGAACGGGATGTCGGGATCATATGACTACTTGGACTTGGCTACGACTTTGACCACTTGTGTTGTGTGGCTATAAATTCCATCCAGATCATACCCTGCAATCCGCACTTGGTAGGCAGGGGGATACGGAGGTAGTAGTTGAAACTGAGAAAGAATGGCGGGGCTCTACGAGCCGGAGACGTACGCGAAGAAGCGCCCGCAGTACCCCAAGGAGTAGTTCTCCATGCTGGCCGGCCTCACCGCGGGGCACCAGCTCGCCTGGGACGCCGGGTGCGGCACCGGCCAGGCCGCCATCAGCGTAAGCTTCCATCCAATCCAATGCACGATAGCTGCTACATACACCGCTCGATCTGATTAGTTAATTCTGAAACGAACGAACAACAATCTCAGATGGCGGAGCACTACGAGAGCGTGGTGGCGACGGACGTGAGCGAGGGCCAGCTCCGGCACGCCGTCGCGCACCCGAAGGTGCGGTACCTGCACACCCCGGAGCACCTGTCGGAGGACGAGCTGGTGTCCCTGGTCGGCGGCGAGGGCTCCCTGGACCTGGTGGTGGTGGCCACCTCCATCCACTGGTTCGACATCCCGCTCTTCTACGCCGTGGTGAACCGCGCCCTGAGGAAGCCCGGCGGCTTGCTCGCCGTGTGGGGCTACAACTACGAGATCCACCCGTTCGAGGGCGCGCTGCACGGCCAGCTCTACCCGGCGCTGCGGCCGTTCCAGGACCCGCGGGCGGCGCTGGCCATGGAGCGGTACCGGCCCCTGCCGTTCCCGTTCGAGCCCGTCGGGGTGGGCGCCGAGGGCGCGCCCGCCGACCTGGACATCGAGGTGGAGATGACGCTGCAGGACCTGGTCGGGTTCCTGAACACCGGCTCCGTGGTGACCACGGCCAGGGCCAAGGGCGTGGACCTGGAGGCCGTCAGGGAGGGACGCGCTGAAGCGTGTGGAGCAGGAGGGGGGCGCGCCGCCCACCGTGCCCAGGAAGCTCGTGTTCAAGGCGTTCATGCTTGCCGGGAGGCCCAAGTGCTGAAGCGATCATGCCGAACGAAGTATACTGAGCTGCTGAATGGTGGCTGCTGATCAGTGCTTTTGCGTTTATTTGCTCGTGGTCAGGAATAAGTGTTGCTTGTCAGTCAGCGTGAGACTGAGAGCAGACTAGTGCTACACTACATAGCCGGCCACTGGAGTATGTCTGGCGCCTGGTGGTTCAATTTTTTTTTCCCTCATGTGTTCGAATAAGTCCGAGCAGATTCTACGGACTAATTACTCGTGGAATTATCCACCCGTTTGTTCAGTGTGGACTTTGGAATGAATCCACTGTTAAATCTGAACTGCTATGTGAGAACCCGACAGAAGAAACGAAGGCTCGCACTAACCCTTCCGCTCCCTTTACGGGCCAACTGGGCTAAAATTCATACCAAAACTTGATTCCCCATCCTCGAGATTCATACCAAAACTCGATCCCCCATCCTTGAGCTTTGGATCTCTAGCCTCGTTTCAGCCAGACTGTTTGGATCCACTAATGTTAAGTTAGCAGTAAAAAATTAGCATACGAGGATCTAAACATACCTACTAAATGCAAATAAAAATATCAATATTTATAGTATTAGGTAAGTATCATTATATTTTCAATAATGAGATATATTTTTCATACTAAATTTATCTAGTTCATGAACAGTGACGTTTTTACCTACTATCTCCGTCCTTGAAAGCCGTAACTCCTAAAATCCGTGGATAGTCAAACTTTTTTAACTATGACCAACTTTATAGAAAAAAGTATCAATATCTATGACATAAAATGAATGTCTTATAAAAAAACACATTGTATGATAAATCTAATGGTACTAATTTAATACCATATATCTTAGTATTTTTTTTTCTAGAAATTTGGTCAAAGTTTAAAAAGTTTGACACTTAAGATAACTTCAGAAGTTAGGAGTATATATTTGATCACAGTTGGAACACGTTATCAAAAAAATATACTTAGAATTGTATTATTTTGCTAGTAGCTCTTAAAATTTTAGCTATTTGTATTAATAGATCAAACAGGCCCTTTCACACGAAGCAGCCAACATGGGACAAGTGATAGACAGCAAAAGCGCTTGTAACTGGCCCAAGAGCCAAGAGGCCATTAGTAGCGACCGACAACGTGCACCTCTTCGACACTGGGCTTGGCCCGAGAAACATGCGAATACCACATGTGACGCAGGCGGTCTACAACCACTGGAACAAGTATAATAAAAGGTCGCAAGATTTTACGATGAGGTGGAAGAGAATGCAAAATAAAGAAGATAAATGAACCATAAGTTTACAGGAGCGATGCACGTCTTTGTGCTCTAAGAGCAACTCCAACCCACCATGCAAACAAAGGCCCTATTCTAAATTTTAGAAGTTGAACAAAAAAACAACTCCAATGGACCTCCTACTTGGGCTCTCATTTTACGAGGACTTGTAAATTTTAGTTGGAGGGCCCTAGGAACAAAGAAGGTCCTATTCTCGACTCGTCCCTCCCAACCCGCCGCTCCCTCTTCCCTACGACTCCCTCATGGAAGGACAAAGCCGCCGCAGCCAGCCGCACCCAAAGCCAGCCAAGAAGGCAAAGGCGATCGGCGGCGTAACCTTCTAAATTACATGGCCCACAAGCACCGACATTGTCCCTAAGACCTCTATCACCGCATTTCTGAGCACCACATAACCTAGAATGTCCCGTCGGGTGAACCCCCCGATAAACCACGTTTCTTCCAGGATCGATACTTACATGAGACATCACAAAGATTACAACAGTTTTCATACAAAATACCGAGTAGCGGAAGACTTACAATAACTTAATTTACAAACCTTTTGTTAAACTTATACAAAAACAGCAGTGACATTATTACAAAAAAAATGAAGTATCATTACTTAACTTTATTACAATCACGCAACGAAAGCGCCCTGCCCACGGGCCACACAACTTATTCATCAGCAAACTCTTCCTCGATCACCGTCATGCAACAAGGGCCGTAGCACTCTTGTCCATGCGGTTCACCCGCAACAGGGGGTTGAACAAACCCCGAGTACAAAAAGTACTCCAAGACTTACCCGACCAAAAATTGGGGAGAAGACTCGGGAATGCTTGGCTAATAGGAATCAAGGTGAGGCTTTAGCAAGATCAAATGACACCTTTGCAAAAAAGAGACTAAGCCAGTCCTTACTTTACAACATCAATCACTTGTCAACCACGTAACGGATTCAAAACTTTTCATCATCAACTTTCATTATTACTACGATGCCGGGACTCGGATCACGGCTCCCATATCGTGGAGCACACGACGATTCGAATCGCTTAATATACCCAAATTTGGGGCTTCCTAGCCACACGATGTATGCGAGGACCAAACATCTCACATACATCAACTCACGCTCGTATTTCTCGACCGAACGGGTCCTAGCCACGAGGTACAAGACACCATCTCCCTACGCCGCGGTCCCCTTCCACGGTGGCCCCGTAGGATGGGTACACGCTACACTCGTCCCTGTTATCCGTTCTCGTCGCCGAAGATAGTACAAGGGAGCTTACCGCCATTAGCATGCGACTAGTACTATCCAATAACCTCATGATCCCGGGGCCAAACAACGGACGGTCCTTAACCGACTCACAAGTGGGACGACACTACACCAGGGGCACTAGCCCTTCCTCGATGCAAGTCACTCCACCCGGTCTCAAATTACTCATCATCATGCTCTTGTTGCGTACCCTTGACCCGATCGAAGTGAAGGGATACCAACAAGTAACATCAGGTTTTCGTAATTGCCCTCAAGGGGAACTTTTGTTATCACATCTTTTTAAAAACATTTCATAAAGCCTGTGCTATCTGCAGGGCTAAGCATATACTAACATTTTCGAAAACAAAACAGTATCCGGGGTGTATAGCAAGGTACGGTAAATGCATCAAAGTAGGATATCACACAACTCCTAATACCTAATGCATCATATCTGGAACATGAAATATAAAGCTTTTCGCAATACAAGGAGGTGGTTGAATGCATCCGGGGCTTGCCTTGGGGCTCGACGAAGTTAGGAGCAGCTACCCAATCACCGAGAGCAGATCCAACCTCTTCACGTCGGACACCTTCTTCAGACGGCACGGCTACACGATTGAGATGCATGATCACAATGCAGTAATAAAAGAGCATGCGATAATGATGCAACGATTGTTAACCTATCTTGAGTACAACTTTCCTTCACGGTAACCTTGCACTAAAAAGGTATAACTAGCGTCGACGACGACGGACTAGCGATACGCAATCAACATGAAATGCCGAAGGTCATTAGGGTTAATGACCTAGGGTCATCACTCAATCCCAAAATCAGGCAACCCTAATAGTGATTAAGGGTGATTACTAATTTATTGACCATTTTTACAGTCGTTGAAAGCCACTAATTAACTTGCTAATTGGGGATCAATTAAACCCTAATCAACCACATGATTAACTAATTAAACATTAATTAATTAAGGTGTTAATTAAGCATAATACAAAAAATTAGTCAAAACATGACCAAACTTCACAATTAAGATCATCATCACCTAATTAGCACACAAAACAAATTTCATGATTTTTGGACTTATATTTTAATTATTAAAAATCATTGAAGTTGCATTTCTTAATTAAAAGAGTAAATTAAAGCAAATTAAATTTTATTGAAAATTCAGAGTTAGCATTTTTTTCTAGGTAGTGCATCACTCAAGGAACACATATCATATTTTTGCACATTTTCAACTGCCCAAATGAATTTACTACAAAAAGATGAGAATTGCACTTGGAAATTAAATAAAGAAAAAGAAAAAGCATCTCCCTCTCCTTCCCGGGCCACTGTACGGCCCAACTGGCGCGCACAGTACCGTGCCCGGCCTGCTCCGCACAGCGCAATGCGCGGCCCAACCCCAGGCTCACGCGGCGCAAGACGCACGACCGCTCCGCCCGCGCCAGCTGCCGCCTTTCCTCCTCTCTCGGCCGACAGATGGGGCCCATCGGTCAGCTCCACCTCCTTCCTCCCTCTCTTTTCTTCCGACCGGACCGAGCGACGGCGACCGGCGGCGCTCTCGCCAACGGCGGCCTCCCTGACGGAGCCGATCACTCCGGAAGCTTCCTCTCTCCACAGCGGACACCACAAGCTAAGATACGGCTATAACATCACACCGAGGCGCGCACAACGGCAACTACGGCGGGCGGTGGCGCACGAGGAAGCGGCGGTTGAGCTCACCGGAATAGCTCCGGTGACACCGAGCACACGAGCGTGACTAACGACTCAAGGTGAACACGGCATGACGCGAAAACGACTTAAAGAAGGGCCAGAGGGTGATGAACCATGGCGGCCTTAAACGGCGGCGGGCAATGGGCTACGGAACCGAGGAAGATGGCGGCGCAAACACGATTCCGGCGATTAGATGAGGCGCGGTTGGGTGCAAACGATGTGCGAGGAACTTGCGACTGCGCTAGCAAGAGCTGGAGGATGGTGGTGCAGCGAGTTGTGCGAATTTCGCCGGCGGAGGTGACGGCCGGAGTTGGAGCAGGAAAGGGAAAACAAGATGGTGGCGGCCGGTGCTCCAATTTTATAGGACCACGACGAGTTGGGGAGGTAGCGGGGAGCTTCGCGACGACGGTGAGGTGGTTGGAGACGCGTGAAAACCGGGAATCGCCGAGAATGGCCACGGCGACGGCGGATCACCGACCGGCATGGGCTCAAGGGTGAGGTGCCCCCCCCATCTTGTAGCAGCAGTGCCAACTCATCTCCTTCTTTTTCAAATTACTCTCAACTTTTGAATAAAAGTTCAAAAATTCCAAAAATACAGATTGCTCCAAATTTCATGCTCTACAACTTTCATTTAGAAAGTTTTGTCAGATTTCAAATGGATTTTGAATTTGAATTTCAAATTCAAAAAAGAGGGCAAAACCTTAATTTTAAGGATTTCAAAATTACTTTTGAATTTTGAATAAAAGATGAAAATCTTCAAAAATAAAAGTTGTTCCATTTTTTCAAGATCTACAACTTTCATGTAGAAAGTTTTTCATGAAACTGAATAATTTTGGAATTGGAGTTTAAAACTCAAAAGGGGACACTTTTCGGTTTAAAGAACTTTTGAAATAGTTTAAAATTTTATTTAAAAACTTGAAAAACTTTGTATACCAAAGTTGTAGAGCTCAAAGAGATGCACAAACTGTATTTTTGGAGTTTTCCCAAATTTTGAATATTTTGAGGTGAAATTGAAAAGGGGGCAAAACACTTTGAAATTTAGGGTTTTTGAAAAGGAATTTCAAATTGGACTTTTGGGCAATTAATTAATGATGTTGTGGCACTTTTCAAACCTAACCAATAGCATACTTTCAAAGTACAAACTTCATACTTTGAAATGGTGTCACTGGTTAGCAACTTTTATTTAGAAAATTAGTTATGGTTAGCTCCCGAAAATTGAAAATGAAATTCGAATTCCAACACTTAACCAACTAAGGTTAGGGTTTGGGATTCGATTCCGAATTCAATTTTGGTTCTTGCTTTTGCATCATTTGATTTGTAAAACTTGGTTAGGGTGTAAGAAAGAGTTAGCCAAACACTTATACACAGAAGGTTGCTTTTAGTTGATCACTTTTAAAATCCAAATCAAACATGTGGATGGAATTTAAATGATGCATACATACACACACGATATAAAAGAGCACAAACAACCCTAACATTAAATAAACTTATTTTAATTGTTTGCATTAGGGTTCTCTAATGATGAATGCTCATGCAATAATGATGATGACATGGCGGGTTTAGTCTAACGTAACACCGGGGTGTTACATTATATTCCCAAAAAAGGAATCTCGTCCCCGAGATTCAAAGCTTAGGGCTAAGTAATGGAAAAGGAAATGTATCAAGCGGATACACCGTACATGGTTTCATAAGGGAGGTAGAAGGGTTCATATTACAAGTCTCATGTTGTTTTAGAAAGTCACAATTCTTAGAAACGAATCGTGGCTTAGGAGAAGGAAAGAAGAATCTCCTGGAAAATGCTCATTCAAGAATTCCTTCAACCAACTTATTCCAAAGATCACCGCTATGTTTTGATCCTTCAAGTACCATCGGATTGAGGAGATAGAGATATACTCAAGAAATATAGAAACTTGGTATATCATTTCTCGTATATGTATACGCCCTCCCGACGATTATACCAAAGACTAGTCTTTAACTTCGGTTATGCGGACTTCATGCTTTGTAACAAAAGTACGATTTATGAATGTATGCGATGCACCGTAATCAAATAATGTAAGTGCGGGGGGTGATCGGTGACGGGGGAAACATACCCATTAAAAACAGATTCTCCTTTAAGAACATCTCCGGCTTGAACGTGATACACACGCCCGGGTTTTTTTCCAAAGATTCACCTTCGGGACATACTTGTGATTTACTCCTTCCTTGACCCCGATGTCGCTTGGTTGCCCGGCCCTTCTTGTGGAAGTTGGAGGTATTACGGATTGGGTAGGGGCAATATCGAACATAGTGTGGCTCTCCACAATTAAAACAAATGACCTCTACCGGTGGGCGAAGCCCGGGGAGCCGGTGGAGTGGGAGTTCGAATACCCCGGGTATTCGGCCGGGCGAGGATAAGTTGCAAAGATGGTGAGTGTTCTCATGTTGCCTTTGGGTTTGTTGTTGCTTCCGTGGGTGATGATGGCTCTGTTGTTCTTTGGGTGGGTAGTAATAGGGTTGGTGACTTTGTTGGTGCTTTTGGATAACGGGATTGCTTTGGTGGGTATCTTTGAGTAGGGTGGAATATAACCTTCGGACGTTTCGATTTTCGCCAGATGGGTTGGAGAAAGCACGCCGCTCTTCACTCTTCTGTTTAAGCATGGATCTTTCATAGGATATGGCGATATCCACCGCCTCATAGAAAGTGGCGGTTGGGTTGGCGATAAGGTGAGTTTCAATATCACTCTTTAAACCCCGAATAAAACATTTCTTTTTTCTTGATATCCGTATCCACATGTTCCGGTGCATACCGTGATAGATGACTAAAAAAAATTCACATACTTTGCACACTTGATCGACCGCCCTTGCTTTATGGCTAGAAACTCTTCCAAATTTGGCTTGCATTACTCCGTCGGGGAATGAAATGCTTGACGGAAGGCATCTTGAAACATAGCCCAAGTGACTTGTTGTCCCAATGGGTTGACGTGCAAGGAAGTTTGCCCACCATGCGGATCACGAGGGGCCTCTCAACCTGTTGGGCGGCAAACTTGGGTTTCAATAAGTCAGGACAACCCTCTAGCAGTTCAAACTTTAGATTTATAATACGAAGCCAGTCATTAGCCTCTAGGGGTTCCTCAGCCCTTGTGAACACTGGCGGACGAGTTTCAGTGAAGTCCGCATATGTGATTTCGTCGTGATTACGACGACCATGATTCTCATGTGGTGCATTACGATTTTGCTGACTTATTTCCCGTAGCATACGGGCATTCTCAGTGGTGGCATGGACTAAGGCTGCCACAGCTTCAGCCAAGGACGGTGGTGCTTGTGGTGCCTGAGGGACCTCACCCCTTTCTTGTGAAGAACCAGCACGAGTGTTGCCAGACATCTGTTATAGCCAAGATCATATTTATTCACAATCATCACACAAACTAGCCACATGCTATTCTGTAGGAAGAATAGATAGGAGCTATAAGATTGAGATCCTTAGGGCTAGCAAGAATAGGATTGATTTTACTTAGCCCAACCACTTTTGAACAGGGGATATGATTTTAAACAAGTGAATTAAACATGATGCATGATCGAACCTACGGATCAAGCAAAAGACTTTTTAAAGTAACATAAGCATTCTTTTAGTAATATAGGGCAAAAAGAAAACAACATGATACTCCGCTTAAGACTCTTTTAAATAGCACCTAGAAAGGCTACTAGAAAGAATTAGGATAGAGCAGAAGCAATTTGGACCAAACCTCATTTAACTTTTGGATCCAAAGCATTTTGAAATTTTTGAAAAGTAACACTGTGAGTATCTTTGTAAGTACCGCTCTGATACCCTCTGTGGCAGAACCTTCTAAATTACATGGCCCACAAGCACCTGACATTGTCCCTAAGACCTCTATCAGCCGTACTTGAGCACCACATAACCTAGAATGTCCCGTCGGGTGAACCCCCGATAAACCACGTTTCTTCCAGGATCGATACTTACAGAGACATCACAGTATTACAACAGTTTTCATACAAAATACCAGAGTAGCGGAAGACTTACAATAACTTAATTTACAAACCTTTTGTTAAACTTATACAAAACAGAGTGACATTATTACAAAACAGCGGAAGTATCATTACTTAACTTTATTACAATCACGCAACGAAAGCGCCCTGCCCACGGGCCACACAACTTATTCATCAGCAAACTCTTCCTCGATCACCGTCATGCAACAAGGGCCGTAGCACTCTTGTCCATGCGGTTCACACGCAACGGGGTTGAACAAACCCTGAGTACAAAAAGTACTCCGCAAGACTTACCCGACCAAAAATTGGGGAGAAGACTCAGGAATGCTGGCTAATAGGAATCAAGGTGAGGCTTTAGCAAGATCAAATGACACCTTTGCAAAAAGAGACTAAGCCAGTCCTTACTTTACAACATCAATCACTTGTCAACCACGTAACGGATTCAAAACTTTTCATCATCAACTTTCATTATTACTACGATGCCGGGACTCGGATCACGGCTCCCATATCGTGGAGCACACGACGATTCGAATCGCTTAATATACCCAGCTGGGGCTTCCTAGCCACACGATGTATGCAGGACCAAACATCTCACATACATCAACTCACGCTCGTATTTCTCCTGACCAGAACGGGTCCTAGCCACGAGGTACAGTACACCATCTCCCTACGCCGCGGTCCCCTTCCACGGTGGCCCCGTAGGATGGGTACACGCTACACTCGTCCCGGTTATCCGTTCTCGTCGAAGATAGTACAAGGGAGCTTACCGCCATTAGCATGCGACTAGTACTATCCAATAACCTCATGATCCCAGGGCCAAACAACGGACGGTCCTTAACCGACTCACAAGTGGACGACACTACACCAGGGCACTAGCCCTTCCTGATGCAAGTCACTCCACCCGGTCTCAAATTACTCATCATCATGCTCTTGTTGCGTACCCTTGACCCGATCGAAGTGAAGGGATACCAACAAGTAACATCAGGTTTTCGTAATTGCCCTCAAGGGGAACTTTTGTTATCACATCTTTTTAAAAACATTTCATAAAGCCTGTGCTATCTGCAGGGCTAAGCATATACTAACATTTTCGAAAACAAAACAGGTATCCAGGGTGTATAGCAAGGTACGGTAAATGCATCAAAGTAGGATATCACACAACTCCTAATACCTAATGCATCATATCCGAACATGAAATATAAAGCTTTTCGCAATACAAGGAGGTGGTTGAATGCATCCGGGGCTTGCCTTGGGGCTCGGCGAAGTTAGGAGCAGCTACCCAATCACCGAGAGCAGATCCAACCTCTTCACGTCGGACACCTTCTTCCGGGGCACGACTTGCGGCTACGATTGAGATGCATGATCACAATGCGGTAATAAAAAAAGCATGCGATAATGATGCAACGATTGTTAACCTATCTTGAGTACAACTTTCCTTCCACGGTAACCTTGCACTAAAAGGTATAACTAGCGTCGACGACGACGGACTAGCGATACGCAATCAACATGAAATGCCGAAGGTCATTAGGGTTAATGACCTAGGGTCATCACTCAATCCCAAAATCAGGCAACCCTAATAGTGATTAAGGGTGATTACTAATTTATTGACCATTTTTACAGTCGTTGAAAGCCACTAATTAACTTGCTAATTGGGGATCAATTAAACCCTAATCAACCACATGATTAACTAATTAAACATTAATTAATTAAGGTGTTAATTAAGCATAATACAAAAATTAGTCAAAACATGACCAAACTTCACAATTAAGATCATCATCACCTAATTAGCACACAAAACAAATTTCATGATTTTTTGGACTTATATTTTAATTATTAAAAATCATTGAAGTTGCATTTCTTAATTAAAAGAGTAAATTAAAGCACAATTAAATTTTATTGAAAATTCAGAGTTAGCATTTTTTCTAGGTAGTGCATCACTCAAGGAACACATATCATATTTTTGCACATTTTCAACTGCCCAAATGAATTTACTACAAAAAATGAAATTGCACTTGGAAATTAAATAAAGAAAAAGAAAAAGCATCTCCCTCTCCTTCCCGGGCCTTTATGCGGCCCAAACTGGGCGCGACAAGATGCCGTGCCCGGCCTCACAGCACAAATAAAGGCGCTGCCCAACCCAGGCTCCGCCGCACGCACGCGCGGCCCGGCCCGCAGCGCTGCGCGGCTTGCCTTCCCTCTCGGCGATGATGGGGCCCATCGGTCGGCTCCACCTCCTTCCTCCCTCTTTTTTCTTCCGACCGGACCGAGCGGCGGCGACCGGCGGCGCTCGCCAACGGCGGCCTCCCCCGACGGAGCCGACACTCCGGAAGCTTCCTCTCTCCACCCGGACACCACAAGCTAAGATACGGCTATAACATCACACCGAGGCGCGCACAACGGCAACTACTGGCGGTGGCGCCGAGGAAGCGGCGGGTTGAGCTCACCGGAATAGCTCCCGGTGACACCGAGCACACGAGCGTGACTAACGACTCAAGGTGAACACGGCATGACGCGAAAACGACTTAAAGAAGGGCCAGAGGGTGATGAACCATGGCAGCTTACAACGGCGGCGGCAGTCGGCCGGAACCGAGGAAGATGGCGGCGCAAACACGATTCCGGCGATTAGATGAGGCGCGGTTGGGTGCAAACGATGTGCGAGGAACTTGCGACTGCGCTAGCAAGAGCTGGAGGATGGTGGTGCAGCGAGTTGTGCGAATTTCGCCGGCGGAGGTGACGGCCGGAGTTGGAGCAGGAAAGGGAAAACAAGATGGTGGCGGCCGGTGCTCCAATTTTATAGGACCACGACGAGTTGGGGAGGTAGCGGGGAGCTTCGCGACGACGGTGAGGTGGTTGGAGACGCGTGAAAACCGGGAATCGCCGAGAATGGCCACGGCGGCGGCGGATCACCGGCCGGCATGGGCTCAAGGGGTGAGGTGCCCCCCGGACTCTCAGTAGCACGGTGCCAACTCATCTCCTTCTTTTTTCAAATTACTCTCAACTTTTGAATAAAAGTTCAAAAATTCCAAAAATACAGATTGCTCCAAATTTCATGCTCTACAACTTTCATTTAGAAAGTTTTGTCAGATTTCAAATGGATTTTGAATTTGAATTTCAAATTCAAAAAAGAGGGCAAAACCTTAATTTTAAGGATTTCAAAATTACTTTTGAATTTTGAATAAAAGATGAAAATCTTCAAAAATAAAAAGTTGTTCCATTTTTCAAGATCTACAACTTTCATGTAGAAAGTTTTTCATGAAACTGAATAATTTTGGAATTGGAGTTTAAAACTCAAAAGGGGACACTTTTCGGTTTAAAGAACTTTTGAAATAGTTTAAAATTTTATTTAAAAACTTGAAAAACTTTGTATACCAAAGTTGTAGAGCTCAAAGAGATGCACAAACTGTATTTTTGGAGTTTTCCCAAATTTTGAATATTTTGAGGTGAAATTGAAAAGGGGGCAAAACACTTTGAAATTTAGGGTTTTTGAAAAGGAATTTCAAATTGGACTTTTGGGCAATTAATTAATGATGTTGTGGCACTTTTCAAACCTAACCAATAGCATACTTTCAAAGTACAAACTTCATACTTTGAAATGGTGTCACTGGTTAGCAACTTTTATTTAGAAAATTAGTTATGGTTAGCTCCCAGAAATTGAAAATGAAATTCGAATTCCAACACTTAACCAACTAAGGTTAGGGTTTGGGATTCGGATTCCGAATTCAATTTTGGTTCTTGCTTTTGCATCATTTGATTTGTAAAACTTGGTTAGGGTGTAAGAAAGAGTTAGCCAAACACTTATACACAGCAAGGTTGCTTTTAGTTGATCACTTTTAAAATCCAAATCAAACATGTGGATGGAATTTAAATGATGCATACATACACACACGATATAAAAAGAGCACAAACAACCCTAACATTAAATAAACTTATTTTAATTGTTTGCATTAGGGTTCTCTAATGATGAATGCTCATGCAATAATGATGATGACATGGCAGGTTTAGTCTAACGTAACACCGGGGGTGTTCTGGCGACGCCCGGCCGCTAGCCGGCCAAGGGGAAGAAGCACGGAGCTTCAGGCGGCCGGGCGGCGGCGGCGGCGCAGCGAGGGAAGAAGCTTCGATAACGCGGCGTCGTCCCTGCTGTCGTCGGCGCGAGCTTCGACCGAGAGGTTCCGCTCGCGGATCCCTCCTCTTCCTCTTCCTCTTCCTCTTCTCCCCGCCCGGTTCTGCTCCTATGGACGGGGGCGGGAGAAGGGAGGCCGCTGCCTCCCCGTCCGGTGTGTCTACCACGCGAGATGATCAATTGCTGAGATGGGGAACAACCAAGAGCCCATGGTTTTACGTATCTATATCTTGTGTCAAATAGTTGCACTTGAACTTTATCACTATAGGCGTAAAATAGACACATAACTTTCTCGAAATTAAAGAGATGATCAATTGCTGATTTTTATCACTATAGGCTCCCTATTTTCAGAACTGCAACAAATACAAGCTCCATGTGGGGACATGAAAGAGAAGGGACAACATTTCATAATCTCGGTTTGCATAGAAGCTATTTTTCAAACTGCTATTTTTGTGAATCTGAAACATAACTGCAATCAGATTACCAAATTGCAGCCATACAAAATTGCAAAGTGAACCTGCTAGTACTATTTTCAGAATTGAATGTATCCTTTGAGGCCTTCCTAGCGCTCTTTTTGCACTTGTCGGTTTTCCTCTATTGCAACAACCTTATACTGAATGTTGAGTTGTGCTAATTTCATTCCCAAGAAGAGAGCCATGGAGTTGTGCTAATTCCATTCTTGAGGTTTTTTTCACTCGTATACTGAATGTTGAGCCTTGGAGTTGTGACTGTTATCTGTATAGAGGGATGGGATGCATTTTCCACTATCATTTTTGCTAACTGGAATTTTCCTGTTTGACATAGGAATTTTAGATTGGAAGATCATCAGTAGCATATGTTTATCTGTGCAGAGGGATGCATTTTTCTCTGCTATCATTTTTGTTAACTGGAATTGCTCTGTTTGGCACAAGTATCTTAGATTGGAAGATCATCAGTACCATGTAGCATATGTATATATGAGATTATTTTAGTACTATTCATTTTATATTTTAGCCTGAGATAGTTCAGTTCCTATATGTAATTTTCTATTTTTTGTTTTTTAGGTTAAGTCAACTGTAGTTGCAGCAAATCAGGTTCAGGTTTAGTCCAATTTGATTGGAGCAATCAGGTTCAGGTTTCTTGTAGGTTCATAGGCTCACTCAAATATACATCATTTCTGAATTTTTGAATCTCAATACCATGTGATTGTAATTACTTTGCTGTAATTAGCATTTGCTATAATTACGCTGTAATTAGTATTTGCTTAGCATTTACTTTGCTGTAATCAGCCCATTATCTAGCATTCTTATGTTCATGTTTCTATCATTCCTTTCCAGTGCACATTGACCCGGTGAGTTCTGTTGTCATAAACAGCTTATGTGCTTGTTTCTTTGCAACAACTAAGGGCTTCAAGTGCACCGAGAAAGTGATGTGACCACCATGGACGATGATCAAAGGGCATATGTCAAGGCGAAGAGAGCGAAGATTGTGAAGGCGATAAGTGCTAGTGATGAGGACATCGCCACGCTGGACACACCGACGCCATGGTCTTCTCAAGTTGCAACTCATCTCCAACTCGGCGACCACGTCACTTTCGGATTCAGCGGACACGTCGTCGGTGTTTTGATCATAATTCTCTCATACGGCGTCGAAACGAGGCGTGTGAATATGCGTTGGAAAGGGACGACGACGCGCCGTCAGTTTGGTTCTGGTCCTAGCTCCAGAACATTCGTGGATCATGCTGTGTGACCACGAAAAGGTGCTGCGACACCTATTTTTGGGCCAACTTAGCCTTGTATCGAGTTGGGCTTGCGGCCCATGTTGTAGGTGCCCCCACAGTGCGCCTCCAACCCTAGGACATTTATATCTTCGTAGCCGCCGCCAAATAGACTTGGGTTTTGTTTAGTTTGAGTTTTCCATCGTGAAACTTGATTGATTCATTGTAACTTTGAAGACAATTCCTTTTGCAGTGATCCAGAGCCCCCGTTCTTGATCTCCTCCACTGTGTCGATTAGTCCTTTGGAATCGAGTTCTTGAACTCTCCATTGATATTCGCGTCATTCATATTTGCAATTTCAGATTGCGTGTTGAAACTTTCTTGCTTGTATTCTTCGATTCGCTTGTAGGAAACAACCTTCTTGGCGAGGTCAATCAAGTTGTGCTTGGTTGATAATCAACGGAGCAGTGGTGTAACGGTTGCAGGGTTCGAATCGTGTCTGATTTGAAGCCGGATCGCCAACGTCGAGTTCTCCACCAATCGAACTTACCAAAACCTCTCGGAAGATCGGGCCGTGCCTCATCAGCTAGTGTAGGCGAGGCAGCTAGTGGTGAGAGTGTAGTGTAATGAACCTGATATGTAATGTGTCAGCTAGTGGTGAGACAGCTAGTGTTTTTTTTGAGAATGTGAACCTGATATGTAATGTGTCATCAAGTCATGTGAAATCTGGATAGTCTCTTCTTCCCATGCAAGTCATATGTAGTATCAGAATGTGAACCTGATATGTAAATGCCAACTTGATTTCCCTAGTTTTTGTTGCTTCAGCTTGTTGTACTATTACTGAAATCAGATGTTTTTGAAAAAAAACAACTGCATTTTTTTTTTGAAAAAAAAGAGCTGAGTAAACCATGCTGAACTGTGGTATGCCTGGGTATATCAGAGTTGACATTTTGGATATCCAGGAGCCAGGAGGGGGAAGCAATGCATTAGCAATCACATGGTTCTAATTTGTAATGAAAAGAGATGCATCACCTTCTCTATTTGTCTGATCCTGCAAATGCTGAACCCAGCAGGCACCAAGTTCCTGAAAGTGCTAATGCAGGTGAACCCTGCAAGCTTGGATTCAGATTCTAAAACCAGAGTGGTTCTACATAGCAAGAACTGAACCTGCAGTTCAGTTCAGTTCAGTTCAGTTCTATAAATTGTATGCAAGGTTCACCCATTCTCTAGGTACAGAACAAAAAGCATCTATAAATTTCAGAAAATGCTGCAGAAGTGTTTTCAACCCAACATGACAATAATCTGAATCAATTACAGAAGAGTCTAGACATGAGTAAGATTACACAAGTGCTGACAATAATCTGAACCCAACATGACAATAATCCAGCACTAAATAAATTATCACTAGAATCTCTTATTTCTCTTGGAGCCCTCAAGAATCCAACATGACAATAATCCAACATGGGACAAGTGATAGACAACAAAGCGCTTGTAACTGGCCCAAGAGCCAAGAGGCCATTAGTAGCGACCGACAACGTGCACCTCTTCGATACTGGGCTTGGCCCGAGAAACATGCGAATACCACATGTGACAGACAGTCTACAACCACTCGGAACAAGTATAATAAAAGGTCGCAAGATTTTACGATGAGGTGGAAGAGAATGCAAAATAAAGAAGATAAATGAACCATAAGTTTACAGGAGCTGATGCATGTGCTGTGCTCTAAGAAACTTTTTTTAAGAATCTCATATATTAATGGTGAACTAGAAGAGAAGACCTAACGAGCAAACCAGTTTTGCCCTTTCACGCGCTGAGCCACGCATCTGCATTGTGCCAGTACCAGCAGCTAGCCAGGCTACGAGAAAAAAACGAAAAATTCCGTATCTAGGAGCCAGGCCACGGGGAGTCTCTTGCACCTCGCTCGCTGGGCAAGCCTAGCTGCTACAGCATGCTAATCTGGCCAACCAATCAAGGATACCTCGACTACATTTTTTTTTTGAAAGCAATGGTAGGAGCTCTGCCTTTCAATTAAGATAGACGAAGAGTTTATGTACAAGCCAACAGACAAATCAGCGGTGGTTTAGGACCCTCCGGAGCAGAAAAAGGGTAGAAACACTTCCCCAAAGAACAAAACAACGACTAATTATAAGCGAAAGCTCTCTTCCTCTGCTCTATGTCTTCCTTTATCCTAGTGGCCACATGCGTTGCTGTTTCCACGGCATTGTTGAAGATTCTCCTGTTTCTCTCTTTCCAAATATTCCATAAAGTGTAGATCACTACCCGTTTAGTCGTCTGCGTTCAGATCTAGGCACTTTTACGAGCCGCCTCTTCCCACCATGCTCGATATGGATGGGGTCATCCACAGGGCTCTTTTTGCGGTGAGTGAAGTTTTTCCCATGAGAGAATTAGATCCCAAACAGCCTTTGCAAAAAGGGCAAAGACAAACATAGGTGAAGGCTAGTTTCCATGGAACCATTGCACGGCCGCGCGGTGTTAGGTGGTGTGGCCACCCTCTCTTTTTTGTAGGTTGTGTGCCGTAAGAATTTTATCTTGCACCAAAACCCAGGCAAAGATCTTGCATTTGTTCTCCACTTGTGCTCTCCAAATGAGTTCGATGCGGAACAAACCGATGGAGCCTTTGAATTGGATTCTATAAGCGAGCGGGTGGAGTAAGTCCCATCCCGAGTCCAACGCCAAGTGATGGAGTCCTGAACGCCTTGCTTTGCTGGTGTGCACGTTTTGAATTCGTATCCAAAGGGACACAAATTCTTCTATGTGGACAGGCTGAGGTGATTTTTTCCCCTTAATGAACGCATCCAATTGTTGTTCTGGAGTTCATGTTGCCTTTGTTCGGTTTTTCCTCGAAGCAAGCTGGAACAAATTCGGGGCTAGGTCTCTTGGAGCTTCTCCTTCAAGCCGGCTATGGTGCGAACCTAGTCTTTCCACCATCACCCAAAGTTATTTTGATGGAGGCACTCAAGAAGAGACGATCAGCATCACTTGCATGGGAGGTCGAGCCGATCCATGGCTTGGAGTCCTCCATCCATTCTTGCCGAGCCAGGCGCCTTAGGAGAGCTCTTCCAAATCTATCAAGGTCGGGGCATGCCTAAACCTCCAAGATCCTTGGGTCTTGCCACTTTGTTGGCAGATTAACTAGGCAATGTCCACCATTAGCATTCTCCTCCCCTTTCCATAAGAAGGATCTCCTAATTTTGTCAATCTTCCTCCTAGCCCAAGCCGCCAAGGGAAACACCGTGAGGTGGTAGGTTGGCATGGAGGAGGACCTGAAGTTACTAGAGTGAGGCGTCCCGCTTTGTTTAACCATCTTCCTTTCCATTTGGGTAACCTTTGTCCAATACGCTCAATGAGAGGTTGCACATGGACCTTTTGGAGTGATCTCGAAGTGGGCTGCAGCCCTAGATATTTGCAAGGGAAGGCGCCTGCACTACGGTGAAGGGTGATAGGACTAGATCAAGATTGAGATCTTCACATCTGATTGGATGTCTGAGCTTTTTTCTAAATTAATGTGAAGACACGAGAAGGCGCCAAATGCTTGGAGGATAATTTTGACCGCTTCTACATCCTCTTTTCTTGGGTTGATGAAAATAGCCGCATCATCTCGCATACATGGATGTTCTCCATTTTGCCGCCATGAGGGGTAGGGGAGTGAGTATCCCATGTTGGGTTGCTTGATCCAACAAGCATTGGAGCGGGTCCATAGCAAGAATGAAAAGCATGGGTGAAAGCGGATCACCCCATCGGACGCCTCGGCATGGCTAAAAGTGGGTCCTTGGCGCCCATTGAGCAAGGTAGTCGAGGTGGAAGTACGAAAAAAAGAATGGAGACCCATTCACGCCCGGCATGGTCCAAAGCCTAGAGCTTGCAGAATCCCCGACAAGTACCCCCAATTTACCGTGTCGAAAGCTTTGTGGATGTCCAATTTCATGAACAAGGCCGGTATCTTACTGCCAATGTAGCTTTCGCTTTGCTCCTTGAACATAAAGAAAATTATCATGAATGCTTCTCTTTTTTTTTTATGAACAGCTCGGCGGTTGGAGACAAGGGAGTTCAGCCGAGGGGCAAGTCTATTAGCTAGCAGTTTGGAGAAGATCTTTGCAATGCTATGGATGAGGCGATGGGCCTAAAATCGGTGATCCTTGCTGCATCCGCTTTCTTGGGCAGTAGGGCGATGCATGCCGAATTTAGCCATTCAAAACCTTGGGCGTTCAATGAGAATAGGCTATTTATGGCAGCCATAACATCATCTTTGATAATTTCCCAAAGATGCTTTGAAGAAAGCACCAGTGAAGCCATCCGGACCTAGAGCTTTGTCGGAAGGCATGGAATTGATTGTATTTTTTACCTCTTCTTGAGAGAAGGGTGCTTCCAAGTCAGAGAGATCATGCTGAGTGTAACCGAGAGATTGCCAATTGATGGTTGTGGTTCTTGGAACTGCGGAGCCAATGTGATTTTTAAAATAATCCCCTATCACCTTTTCTTTCTCCTCATGAGCAATCGCAATCCCCTCATCCGTATGCAGAGAATAAATGTAATTCTTTCTCCGACGCGCACTAGCTCTAATGTGGAAGAATTTCGTGTTGGCATCTCCACAACGGATGTATGTAAGCCTCGACTTCTGTCTGATCCTAGACTTTTCAATGGCCGCTAGGCCCGTACTGTGGGCTTTGAGGCGCCGGAGTAGGTCAAGCTCCATTGCAGTAAGCAGCCTGTGCTCCTGAGCTGCTTCTAGCTGTAACAAGACTTCATTCACTATGGCTAACTGCAGTTTTGTGTCCCCTATTTTTTCCTTCTTCCAACGCTTGATTCCTTTTGCCACACGCACCATTTTGATGTGTAATCGTTTCAAAGGCAGAGTAGAGGTGACCGGCCTATTCCAAATGTTTTGGACAAGGTCCTGGAAGCCTTCTATCTTAGTCCAAAAATTTTCAAACCTAAAGGAAGTGTTTTGGTGGTGGTCCAGCTCTCCCTGCAGCAGCAGCGGTGTGTGGTCCGACATGAGTGATGGCAGGGAATGCAAGAAACAGGCGGGGAAGATCAGTTCCCACTCCGGAGTGCATAGGAGTCTGTCAATTCTGGTGAGCGTCGGGTTGTCCTGCTGATTGCTCCAAGTGAAGCGGCGTCCATTCAGCTTGATTTCTTTGAGCCGCAAGTGATCGATCACCGCCTTGAAAGCCCCCATCAGCCGTCGGTTGAGATTGGAGTTGTTCGAAGGACCTGGCTTACACTGCAACTGCATGCATGGAACCAGGGAATTTTGATGTGTCAACAACGGTTGGAAACGTTGGGCCGGGGCCTTGTGTGGACATCGTAAGGGAATCACGTTTCTGCCAACCGAGGAGCGGCGTCCGAGCCACTGGGCTCGGTTCGATCGAGTGAGTATCTACCAGATTTTTTTTTTCTCTCGAAGATCACGGAACTCAATGAATGCTCCAGCTGCAACTCATCATATATTCCTAAAAAGTCCGTCCGTGAACTCAACGCGTCCGTCCGTTCGAGCTGCAACAAAATGCACCCCCGGCCCGGCGACGCCGCGTGAGCTCAACGCGTCCGTCGTCCGTTCGAGCTGCACTGCAACACATCACACATGCACACAGCGCTGTTCGAGCCCCGCATTTCGCCTAGCATTTCCTTCTGGAATGTGCCAAGATGCCTTGTGCATGTAACCCGTACAAGCACAAAGGCGCCAAAAGTGGAAAGGGAGGCCTGGCCGGCCGCACACAGTTGTAGTGGGGGTAGTAGGGGTGACGCTTTCTGCTCACTCTGTCCTACTTCAATGGAGCACCGTTCTCCCTCCGTCAGTCGCGATTTTTTTTTTATTTTTAACTGAATTTCTAAAGATATTCTAAAAAAATTGGTTGAAAACTTTTTTGCACGTCTAACCTTTTTGGACGCGCCATGAACCGAGGCGCAACAACTATAAAGATCGCGCCATGCATGGCGGCGCAGTCCCCCGTGCCAGCGTGGCACCCTCGCGGTCGGCTGATGACCTGGCATGGTGACGTGGCAGGGGATGTCGCGCCGCCATGCATGGCGCGGCTCCCCCCATCGCGCCGCAGTTGTTGGCGCGACCCTGCCCGGCGGCCCATGCAGCGAAGGGACGCTAGGCTCTATGATCCAATGTGAGGCCGGCCAAGCTGCCAAGTCAAGGCCTGCCTACACTCTGTACTCCTGCTGCAAGTGTAGCTAGGCGTAGATTTCCAAAGGCACACTGATCAATGCTCATAACAAGTTGTCCCAACCTCCTATGCCATTATGCACCAGTAGCTAGCCATATAAATACGCAAATCTCCCTGCTTCTATAATTGTTGTTTTCACTTCTTCAGAAATAATTTTAACTAAATATATTTTAAAAAAATATTAATATCATTGGAAAGATTTTTAAAACCTGATTTTTTAATAAATTTATTTGGAGGTATATGTGGCAGTACTCCCATCTGTCCCCTAAATAATTGTCGTTTAAACTTTCCAAGAAAAAAAAATACCGGTAATTTTAATAAATAATAAATATCATTGATTAGTATCATAATTAGTATCATCGGAAAGATCTTTGGATCTATTTTTTTAACAAAATTATTTGGAGATATAAATATTGCACACATTTTCTACAAATCAAGTCAAACTTGTGGCACGCATCCCACGACGACAATTATTTAGGGACGGAGGGAGTATATATTTTCTTTTGTCCCTTGAAGTTTATTACTTGAAAACTATATCTACAAGGGGGAGCACGATTTTTTAACGATCTCACTCACCTCGTGGGATGCGGCAGGGCTACTGCTCCACCGCTCCAAGCCCTGCGCTGCATGTCACGTCTTTCTGCCTGAACAAAAGCAGCCGTCTGAGTCTTTGCACAAAGCAACTGTTATAAGTATGCTAGCTAGCACTGCAAATATGATTTTCGGTTTTAGATTACACATCTCATCCAACTATATTTTACTATTTTTATTTAAATGTAAGTTTTCTACTCAGTTGGTGTAAATTGATTGTTTCTAATTTTTTTGTCTTTATGTATGTTTATTTGATTCCTCTTTGAAATATTCCCGTTTGGTTTCCATAAAAATAATCTGACTGCTTTATTTTCTTTGTTTAATATTTTTGTATGTTTTATTTTATTTGAATTTGTTTTAATTTGCACTTCATAGTAATTATCGGGTACTTTTTGTTAATTTTATTATTTGATTTATTTTATTGGCATCGTGAGATTTGGGTATAGGAATCGTGAGATCTTGGACAACAATATTATTGCAATGCAAATATTAGTGGACACATAAATAGCTGAATATGCCATCTCTTTGCTATAGAATGATATGTCATCGTGAAAGCCCTAGTTTGGTTTTGGCTAATTGATGAAACCTAGGACTAACCCTATTGCTAAGTGTGTAGCATTAGAGAAAGGGGAGGTCCAAGCCAAGTGGTGAAATGGTGATCAAGTTGATGGAAGTAATCAAAGATGATCAAGTGCCACCCTTGGAGATGAAGGAAGATGAGAAGCAAGATGGAATACTAGAGACAAAGGTATATGCTAGGGCATTTCCATTTTGCCGGCCATAGGTGAGTAGAGAAGTTGATGGCCGGATTTATGATTGATAACCGTACTATTAAGAGGGGCGATGTCGCGCAATATCGGTTATTTAAGTGCCAGTAGGTAAGCAATGACTTTGCATATGCATTAGGGACCTAGTGAGCTAACAATCTCTTGCTAAATTCATTTGAAAATGCTAACACACGTGCACAAGTGGAGAGACACTTTTGTGTTGGCACATGAGGGCAGGAGTTGATGGTGTTTGGGTGTGAAACCCTCCCGCTGAGCTTGCGAGGCAGGACTCGGAGGTTTTCGGATGAAAAAGGGTCACTCAGAGGTGACCGGACGCTGTCCTGTAAGGGACCGGACGCGTCCGGTCAAGCTCTGGCGTCCGGCACGTTTTCCTGAACGACCGGACGCTGGTCACCGGAGCGTCCGGTGCCAAGTCGTGGTTCTGCGGGCGTCTTTGGCGGTGCGCGCACTGCAGCCGGGCGCGTCCCGGTCGATGGGCAGCGGACGCGTCCGGCCGATGTCCGACAAATACGAGTGATCGAAAGATTGGCGCGCAACGGCTATATTCAAACGAGCTTGACACGTCGCCGCGATAGAGGGACCGGACGCCGGGACGGACGCGTCCGTCACCACTTAACCCGGTCCCGGCCGACGCCAGAAACCTGTTCTTGTGAGTAACCGTTGGGTGCTTTGTGTGGCGCCTATATAAGTGAATTGGCCGGCTCTAGGGAGTCTCTCTTGGCACTTTGACATACTTGACATCCCCTAGAGCTAAGCAAATCAACTCCCTCACTTTGCATGTCTCTTGATTGATCTAGAGAGTGATTGGGAGAGCTTCTAGTGCATTTGCTTTGTGATTGAGCATCTAGTGGCACTAGTGAGCGTTCTTCTTTGCGATTGAGCTTATTACTCTTGGTGATTGCCGTCACCTAGACGGTTGGAGCAGCGAGCCGGAGTTGAGCAAGGTTGAAGATTGTTCTTGGCCACTCCAGAGGTAATTGTGAGGGGTGTTGATCCCACCCCGCGGGAGATCGCGAAAGGAATCCTTAGTGGAATCTCGTGTCATTGAGTTACCCTTACTTTGTGTGAGTTCTTGTGGCGCCCGGTGAGGGCTTGGCTTGTGACGTCGATTAGCCACCGAACTACCGAGTGTGTGATCGACACAATGGGAGTAGCGTGCCGGTAAGCACGTGAACCTCGGGATAAAAATCTTGTGTCCCTCGGTGTTCTTGTGTGGTTTGATCCTTCGAGATCAACTTGGATTTCTCTATTGGATCATCTCTTCGGGTTTCATTGTATTGACAAGACGGTGATTGGTCATCATCCCGAAGGCACAATTTGCATTCCTCGGTTCTTCTTCTCGTGATTACTTTTGTGCAAAGTAGCATATTAGGGTGTGTAATATAGTTTGTTGCTAAGGACATTTATCTTAGTGTGCCTAGTGTATTAGGATTGCTAGAATTGAATAGGTTGGCTTGCAACCCCTCTCTAGGCTAGTGCAACACTTGCTCCGCCATTTAGTGTACTAACCGGTTTGTTTAAGTGCTTTGCAAGAATTTTTATAAGCTATTCACCCCCCTCTAGCCATTTAGGACCTTTCAAGTGGTATCAGAGCCGAGGTCACCGTTGATTGAGGCTTAACAACCTACGGTGTGAAAATGGCTCAAATCAACCATATCAATCATGTGGGGAAGCCACCGCACTTCGATTGCACTGGTTATGATCATTGGAAGAGAAAGATATGCGTGTACTTGAAATCATTGAATAGGAAGGTTTGGGAGGTTGTGGACAAGGACTTTGCCGTGATGAAGTTATTATGTGCACTGCATTTCTTCCCTGTGTTTATTGATGTTTTGATGAAGTTATTATGTGCTTCATGTTTTCATTCTGTATTTTACATGCTTACCAAGATACTGCAGTTTAAGAAATAAATGTTCTGAAGAGGAAATGAATCAGTTTAATGTTCATTTTTAATACCTATAATTTAATTATATCAATTTCCTTCCTTCAACGTTCATTTATTGGTTTGCTTCAACATTCATTTATAGGCTGATAGACTGAAGTGGGTCGATGAAGGATTTGAAATGCTTGTCTTCACAGACAACTTGATTGACCATGATAATCCTAGGAAAGAGTTACTATCACAGTGCGATATGCTAGTCAATGTTGCAATAACAAACCAGGACGCTGTTCAATGGCTTATAAACAACAGCAAAAATGTTCCTAATGTAATTTGCTTTCAGTCATCTCCATCTTTAGTAAACAAGCTAGGTGGCACATATATTCAATACACCGGAGAGCAGGACATGTTTGGAAAGCTAGCAAGTATTGGGAAACCAGGTGGTGTAAAGGAATCAGCTGAAGTTATGAAGACCATATCTAAAGCTTGGGAAAGACACAATTCAGATGACATTAGATTTTGCTTGCTTGTTGTCATAAATGCATACATAAGGCCGGTTGATATGCTGAAAAATCTAAGGGCAAAAGGTCTTTCAACCGTAAGTTGTATGATAAAGAACTGTGGTCCTCAGATACTTAATTGTCTGTTTGACCCTAACTGTAGGAAGGCCGTTCAGTGTTTGAATTCCTGTTCTCCGACTGATCAAGTTTGCAATTATCGCTGTATTGCATCATATGAAAGTCCGTATCTGGAGGCTTTTTCCCTCTGTGTGTTGCAGAAGAATAATTGCCTTGACCTCAATGCTGAGATACCTAGTAAACCGAATGTAATGCCACTAACCATGTTCAGAGAACAAAAACTAAGCCATGACATCGCGGAAGATCTATTTGTTGGTTGGCTGGACAGCATGGAATGGAGTTGGCGAGTGGCAGCTGGACAAAATCCAGCATATGATCAATTTCCATGTCAGTACCAGTTATTCTACAGAGGGAAAGCTAAAGGTTCATTTTGGTATGAGCCAGTTTTTCAGGTCAAAACCCTGGAAGGGGACCTGGTTTGGAGGCGCAGGAGGTATCGTGTGAGAAGGGCTAGTACTCCTGGTACATTTTACTTCAGTGTGTTGGATAATGGTGTCATTTCCAAAGAATTTTGGACAATTGTTGACGTCGCAGAGGATTTCAGCTGGGGTCTGTTCCATTACCATGGTGCAGCACAGGCTGCTGGGCTATCATACACTGGAGCAGCGCTTGTTACTCCAGATGGGTCTTATCCTGATTTGGAAGACCCAAGATTGGCCTCTGCTTTAGAGAAGTGTGCTATAAAGAAATGGGAGCTTTATACAGTTGATAACTGTTCCTGCATGGGTGCGCCACTGGGAACTCCTGAGGGTTCAAAGCTGCATCATCAGATTTCTCCTGGAAAAGAAACTAGCATTTTGCAGAGAAGATGATAATTTGTAATTTGTAATGTGTTCGAGTGACTCCCAAATGATTCTGCCCTACATACAAAGATGTACTGACAAGTGGACATGTATTGCTGAAGAGAGCTCATATGTAATCTGCAGGTATATTTTCTTCTTTCTAATATACCAACCTTCACTGGTGAGCAATGTCTTCAATTCATCATCACCCGTGTAGTGCTGTGCTGCAGTACTCTTCGCAAAGATCAAAACTGATCTCCTGCCATGGTGTGCCAGTCTTAAATCCCTCATAACAGAACTCGGGAGTTCTGATTTTTCTTGCACTAAATTACCTTGGTGTTTAGTAATCTTTGATTGAGTACTTGCATTAGAAATTTACATATGATGCAGTGACGTTCTTATTATCATTGGTGAGAGCAAGAGTTGACTGTTCGTTGTACATTTGGAATAAAGATGAAGATGTCTTGTATTTTTTCCACACTAGTATATTTTTAGCATCTTTGGTGTTCCCATCAGTACCTGTTGAAGCATCTTGTAATGTTCAGACAGTTCAGTTCGCTCTCAGAGCGAAGGAGACACATTGGTCAAGCAGAAGAGGTGTATCTGGGCAGACAGGTTAGAGTAAGCAACTGACTGACCTTGCGTTGATTTACTTTATTGAGTTATTCCACGATATACAGGCTTCAGATTTGATGGATCTCCTTATGTTAACCCAAGTTTCTACAGCCTGCAGGTTTTAGATTTGGTGTAGTTCTTGTTTTTACCTGATTGCTCTGAGCAGCCTGCCCCTGGTTTCCTGATACCATGTGAAAAATCATCTCATGTTGTGTATGGTTTCTGCTGCTGCACAAGATTCCCCATGTGATGTTGCAGTTTGAGTCAAATGCTGTGATTCAGTGGATAATGCAAAGTTCCTCTTTTTGAACGGGATGTCGGGATCATATGACTACTTTGACTTGGCTACGACTTTGACCACTTGTGTTGTGTGGCTATAAATTCCATCCAGATCAGACCCTGCAATCCGCACTTGGTAGGCAAGGATACGGAGGTAGTAGTTGAAGCTGAGAAGAATGGCGGGGCTCTACGAGAAGCCGTCGGAGACGTACGCGAAGAAGCGCCCGCAGTACCCCAAGGAGTGGTTCTCCATGCTGGCCGGCCTCACCGCGGGGCACCAGCGCGCCTGGGACGCCGGGTGCGGCACCGGCCAGGCCGCCATCAGCGTAAGCTTCCATCCAATCCAATGTACGGTAGCTGCTACATACACCGATCGATCCGATTATAGTTAATTCTGAAACGAACAACAATCTCAGATGGCGGAGCACTACGAGAGCGTGGTGGCGACGGACGTGAGCGAGGGCCAGCTCCGGCACGCCGTCGCGCACCCGAAGGTGCGGTACCTGCACACCCCGGAGCACCTGTCGGAGGACGAGCTGGTGTCCCTGGTCGGCGGCGAGGGCTCCCTGGACCTGGTGGTGGTGGCCACCTCCATCCACTGGTTCGACATCCCGCTCTTCTACGCCGTGGTGAACCGCGCCCTGAGGAAGCCCGGCGGCTTGCTCGCCGTGTGTGGGGCTACAACTACGAGATCCACCCGTTCGAGGGCGCGCTGCACGGCCAGCTCTACCCGGCGCTGCGGCCGTTCCAGGACCCGCGGGCGGCGCTGGCCATGGAGCGGTACCGGCCCCTGCCGTTCCCGTTCGAGCCCGTCGGGGTGGGCGCCGAGGGCGCGCCCGCCGACCTGGACATCGAGGTGGAGATGACGCTGCAGGACCTGGTCGGGTTCCTGAACACCGGCTCCGTGGTGACCACGGCCAGGGCCAAGGGCGTGGACCTGGAGGCCGTCAGGAGGGACGCGCTGAAGCGTGTGGAGCAGGAGTGGGGCGCGCCGCCCACCGTGCCCAGGAAGCTCGTGTTCAAGGCGTTCATGCTTGCCGGGAGGCCCAAGTGCTGAAGCGATCATGCCGAACGAAGTATACTGAGCTGCTGAATGGTGGCTGCTGATCAGTGCTTTTGCGTTTATTTGCTCGTGGTCAGGAATAAGTGTTGCTTGTCAGTCAGCGTGAGACTGAGAGCAGACTAGTGCTACACTACATAGCCAGCCACTGGAGTATGTCTGGCGCCTGGTGGTTCAATTTTTTTTTTCCCTCATGTTCCGAATAAGTCCGAGCAGATTCTACGGACTAATTACTCGTGGAATTATCCACCCGTTTGTTCAGTGTGGACTTTGGAATGAATCCACTGTTAAATCTGAACTGCTATGTGAGAACCCGACAGAAGAAACGAAGGCTCGCACTAACCCTTCCGCTCCCTTTACGGGCCAACTGGGCTAAAATTCATACCAAAACTTGATTCCCCATCCTCGAGATTCATACCAAAACTCGATCCCCCATCCTTGAGCTTTGGATCTCTCTAGCCTCGTTTCAGCCAGACTGTTTGGATCCACTAATGTTAAGTTAGCAGTTAAAAATTAGCATACGAGGATCTAAACATACCTACTAAATGCAAATAAAAATATCAATATTTATAGTATTAGGTAAGTATCATTATATTTTCAATAATGAGATATATTTTTTCATACTAAATTTATCTAGTTCATGAACAGTGACGTTTTTACCTACTATCTCCGTCCTTGAAAGCCGTAACTCCTAAAATCCGTGACAGTCAAACTTTTTTAACTATGACCAACTTTATAGAAAAAAGTATCAATATCTATGACATAAAATGAATGTCTTATAAAAACACATTGTATGATAAATCTAATGGTACTAATTTAATACCATATATCTTAGTATTTTTTTTCTAGAAATTTGGTCAAAGTTTAAAAAGTTTGACACTTAAGATAACTTCAGAAGTTAGGAGTATATATTTGATCACAGTTGGAACACGTTATCAAAAAAATATACTTAGAATTGTATTATTTTGTTAGTAGCTATTAAAATTTTAGCTATTTGTATTAATGGATCAAATAGACCCTTTCACACGAAGCAACCAACGTGGGACAAGTGATAGACAGCAAAAGCGCTTGTAACTGGCCCAAGAGCCAAGAGGCCATTAGTAGCGACCAACTGACAACGTGCTCCTCTTCGACACTGGGCTTGGCCCGAGAAACATGCGAATACCACATGTGACACAGTCTACAACCACTCGGAACAAGTATAATAAAAGGTCGCAAGATTTTAGGATGAGGTGGAAGAGAATGCAAAATAAAGAAGATAAATGAACCATAAGTTTACAGGAGCTGATGCACGTGCTGTGCTCTAAGAAACCTTTTTTAAGAAAAGGAGTATATATTAATGGTGAACTAGTAGAGAAGACCTAACGAGGAAACCAGTTTTGCCCTTTCACGCGCTGAGCCACGCATCCGCATTGTGCCAGTTACCAGCAGCTAGCCAGGCTACGAGAAAAAAACGAAAAATTCCGTATCTAGGAGCCAGGCCACGGGGAGTCTCTTGCACCTCGCTCGCTGGGCAAGCCTAGCTGCTACTGCATGCTAATCTGGCCAACCAATCAAGGATACCTCGACTACTTGCTCCGTCCCAAAAAAGATAATATTTTGGGTGTTCGTGTCACAAGTTTGATTTGATTTATAGAAAATACGTACAATATTTATATCTTCAAATAAATTTGTTAAAAACTATATTTAAAGATCTTTTCGATAATACTAATTATGATACTAATTGATGATATTTATATTTATAAAAATTGCCGACAGTTATTTCTCGAGAAGCGAGAACGACATCTTTTTTATACGGAGGGAGTACATTTGAAGGACCTGGTACCTGGCTTACACTGCGCCCATGGAACCAGGGAATTTTGATGTGTCAACAACGGTTGGAAACGTTGGACCGGGGCCTTGTGTGGACATCGCAAGGGAATCATGTTTTTGCCAACCGAGGAGCGGCGTCTGACGGTCTGAGCCACTGGGCTCGGTTCGACCGAGTGCCTACCAGATTTTTTTTTTCCTCTCTTGAAGATCACGGAACCGAATGAATGCTCCAGCTGCAACTCCTCCTATTCCTAAAAAGTCCGTCCGTGAACTCAACGCGGACGTCCGTCCGTTCGAGCTGCAACAAAATGCACCCCCGGCCCGGCGACGCCGCGTGAGCTCAACGCGTCCGCCCGCCCGTCTGTCCGTCCGCCCGAGCTGCAACACATCACACATGCACACACCGCTGTTGGAGCCCCCGCATTTCGCCTAGGATTTCCTTCTGGAATGTGCCAAGATGCCTTGTGCATGTAACCCGTACAAGCACAAAGGTGCCATAAGTGGAAAGGGAGCCCTGGCCGGCCGCACAGTTGTAGTGGGCGTAGGGGCGACGCTTTCTGCTCACGCAGTCCCACTTCGATGGAGCACGGGCCACCGGTTCTCAGTCGCCGAGTCACTATCAGCGCGTGTCGCGCTCCACCACAGATTTGAGATTTTTGTGCGGCCTAGCTTGGCAGGCCATAGCGCTAGCTTAGCTTAGCTTAGCTAGGCTTTGCAATTTGCAGTGGAGGCTGCAGATGCTGGACTGCTAGATGGAGGTCGTCAAACCGGTTCAACCGAACAATGTAGCATAGCATGACTAGTATGCCCGTGCCTTGTGCGGTTGTGCCTCTCATCCGCATCGCATATATCGGACTCATCACTCGTCATTCATCAGGAAAGTATAGGAAATGCAACCAACCTCCCTGCTGCACGACGTACTCCTACGTACGAGTACCACCAGCCTCCATCTGAAGATAACATAATCTGATCCCCGGCCGTAGCTGTACCTGTACGCGTACGTCACACAACAGACAAATCCTGCCTATCTGCGTGCCCGATCGATCTGCATCGGGTGATGGATGAAGTCGGCGTCGTCGTCGCCGTCTGTGGCGGTGTCGCCTCGTGTCTTCGCCCCCCGCCACAGATTCGCGATGCATGACGATCGAATTGACGATGAGTACCAGGGCTATCTATCTACAGTACCTGCAACGGCGAGCAGCCTCGCCACTCGAACTCTCATACCGGTTGGCGATGTGCAGGAAGTCTGCAACAGATACGCGACACGGCAGGCGACACGGTGATGCCATCCGAGTCCATCTATATCTGCCATTGGTGCGCGCGCGCGCGTCAAACGCGACGCTTCTGGCAAGACTGCAGTCCGAGCGAACCAACGCCACAAAAAATAAAGAGCTGGGTGTGATGCTCCCCGGGTTCCATTCCATGTGTCCGTGCGCAAAAGAAGAAGAGGAAATGGCCGCAGCGCAGAGGCAGCGGCAGCGGATGGACGCAGCGCACCGGCACGTCGCGATCCGGCCGTCGCACCACCAGCTGCGCCGTGCCTGCCCGTGCGCGGATAAAAAGCGGCGAGTAAAAACGACGCGAGTCCGCGAGGTGAAAAGACCGACACACGCGCACCAGTGGTCGATCCACATGACCACACACATGCCCTGTTTTATCATATTGTTCCCGCTCATCCGATTCCGATCCCGTCTAGCTTGTACGTGTGGCGGGCTTTTGGCTAGTCGTCGCTAGAGAGAAACTTGTTGTCAAGTGAAAGAAAAAAAAATCAGGCAATCACACCTGCCGAACATGAAATACTGATGGTGCTAGCTAAACATGTTAATGATGTCCTTTTGGGAAAACCAATGGAATGGATGAACAGTGAAGTGATGTCAGGTGCTCAATAATGCAGCGTTTAGGGGGTACCAGACATTCCCAAGCGGCCAACATGGGCTGCGGATCCGTTCCTGCTCTGCTTTCATGTGCAACCACAACGGAGAAGACGGGTGGTGGTGTATTTCAGTACCGAGTATTTGAAAAAGGGGGGCAAGCTTTGGCCGCATCAACCGCACAGAATCGATTTTTTAGGGCTTCCAGGACAGCAGAACGTGGTTTGTCCCATTGTTCCATTTCAAAGGGGTGGGGGAGTGCCACGTTGACAGGTTTGCTCTCCTGTCAGCAGATTTAGTAGGATCCCATTGTCTCACTCTCACTCTGACCAGGTTGTGTTCCATCGGAAATAATGTACGTATGACAAATCACAGGATTGGTCCCGCCCAATATATAGGAGTATTTCTTACTCAGGCCATATACAAACAAAAGAAAATAATAAAAACGCAAAAATTTTAGGTGGTACGTACTAGTACTACTATTTGATACAGTAATCATGATGATCACACGGTCCATTGTGCTAGAAGGAAAACATATATGAGCATTTGTGTCTGGCATCACTCTTGCAACAGTTTCGTAAGCAACCGTGTAGTGCTCCAACGTCCTATTTAATCCATTTTTCTCCTCCTTTGGTGGAATCAGATTGTCACATTACAGTTGGAGTCTGGGTGCACACAATTTTTGCCAGATTTTAAAAAAGGAAAATTCTCAACACATCTCAGTGGCATCCATAAAGTTTCCTAACTCCCCACCAAACTGTACGCTAGCTTACCGCATCCCAGAACAGAGAAAGGAGTCAAAGTACACCTAATGCCAACAAAGAAAAAAAAAATGTTAAACATAAAATAGGAGCAGCCTGCGGAAGAATCTAGAAACCATTGCAATCAACCGCCTTAGTACAGGGTCAATCATATAGCCATATTAGCCATATAAAGAACAAAAGCTACAACAAGTCTTGTTCTTCCTCTCTGAAAAAAAACAAAAAACTTAGGTCGAGTTCAACTAAGATGATTGATGGTTGCTGAGCCTTTGTGATAGGTCAATTCTGGTAGATTAGTCGTTCTGATTGGCTGGCTGCCTGTTGTTTACGGCCTTCGAGAGGATTCTTCAGCTTTACGGAGCAGATAACGAACCCTATTAAACACACGCTTGAGTAGATAAGTAGTGTAGCAGCGGCTAAAGTAATAACTAGCGCAGTATAAGCTATGAAGCACACGTTCAGCGTGATGCAGTATTAAAATTTGCCGATGCCCCCGGACCTTTTGGATTTGCCGTAATCGCACGTAAAGTAGCAAAAGCCAACTAAAAGCACGAGAAATCCGTAAGCAGAAATGACAGAGAAGTCGTGCAAAAGAGAGGCCAAAAAAGGAAAAACATTGGCACTTAACAATAGCCTGCTGCTGCTGACTCTGATCTGATCGTACCCCTCGGTTAGTCAGTTCGACGCCTCTGCGTGAAAACACTGCAGATTGACGTTAATCAGCCTAGCAGCATCGATTTACAGTTCGCTTTTATCACAACCGGGCGCGCTCCTTTTGCCCATTTCCTTTTATGATTTTTTTTGGTGAAAAAGAAAAAGAAACCGAGCGAGTCTCGCTGTCAAGCTACAGGCGACGAGCCGACGAGACAGGCACAAATCGAGGCGATTTGCGTGCGTACTCGCCCATGCAGACAGATAGATTTGCTTCGGCATCACCACCGTTTCAACGCCTGATGCTACTGCTGCTAGTAGTTACCGCACGGCACCACAGTCCAGAGTCCACAGCCGCGCCGCCGCCCACAGGGCAATCGGCGTCGTTGCCCATGATGCCCTGGCATGCGCTAGGAGTGCACAGGTTTTCGGCCTGTCAGCTGAACTCGAAACGACTTTCTAGTGGGCGGTGGCACAATTTGACAATTTCCACCAGGTGAGCCCGAGGATGGGTGGATGGGTGAATCCGCGCTCCAGAAACGAACGACCCGAGAAGAATTTTACACACACGGAGAGTCTCGCCGTGTCGGCAAATACGTCCAGAATGCATGCGGTCGTCGTCCATCGGCTCAAGGCCAGCCAAAATCGCCCGCGAACCGCAAGAGCGACGCGGCGAGAGCTACGGCTCCGGTGCCCCCCGGACCAGGTAGCTTCGTCGTGACAGCAGGAGCTGTACTCCTTCTGCGCGACGAAGTGACGCAGGTGCCGTGCGACCGTGCGAGTGCGGACTCCTCCGGCCAAGTGGGCACGCCGGTCGGCACACATGATCACAGAGAACGCGCGAGATGCCAGACGCCCCTCGCCGCCGCCGCCGCCGGTGCTAGTGCGGGTGCGGCCCTGCGCGCGCGCAGCTGGTTGGTCGGTCGGCGTGGAGACCCTCCGTGCCCCGCCTGCGCCACGTGGCGCCACGTCGGAGCACGCGGCAGGTGACCGTGATCTACCACCACCACCTACGCCCTTTATTATCCGCCGCGCGCGCGGTGGGCAATGATAACAAGAAGGCTCTGTCTGGTCAGCCAGTGTCGTCCTCCTCGCCTCCCGTCCACAACAGGAGCTCGCTCTCAGAGTCACAGCCAAGCGCCAGGCCAGTAGTAACAAACAACGCGGCGTCGCCACCGGTTTTCTTTCCCGAACAAGGCAGGGAAGGAGGCAGCCGGCAGAGAGATATATAGCACGCTACAGCCGCAGGCACCAGATCTTACTTGGGCCAAGCAAAGCTACCCGCAACCGCCAACTGACCGCGCGCTGTAGGCTGTAGCGGGCGACGATGGCAGCCGCCGCGCCCTCGTCCTCGGCCTCGTCCGCGCGGGCGCGCGCGCCGCCCCGGCCATTGCACCCCTTGGCCCGCGGCGGCTCCGAGCGCCAGGAAATGGAGGCCGGCGCGGCGATCCACCCCGGCACCGGCGCGCAACGGGTGCGGCGCAAGGGGAGGAAGCAGAAGCAGGTGAGGGCATCGCTGCCGTTGCTGCTTCTGTTTGTTTCCTGGCGGTGGCGGTGGTGCTTACAACTCGAGTGGTGTTTGTTTGCGGTGTCCGGATCGACGCGCAGCTGTGGCCCAGGACCGTGCTCCGGAAGTGGCTCAACATCAGGTCGCCGGAGTCCGACTTCAGCGCCGACGAGGGCGACACCACCGGCGACGACACCGACAGCGAGGTCGAGTATGAAGGTGGGTGATCCGCTCGCTTCCAAGCCGACTACTCCCTCGGTCCTGCCTTCATCGTTCCTTTACCCCTTCTGCACATGGCCTGTTTAATTGCTTGCTTGCTTGGGTTTCTAAATCAGCATCTTCCCATGATGGCAACGGCGGAGTAGAATTCCTTGTGCCCTTCCATGAATGAATCGGACAATGCTTCGTTTTGATTCTGTCTCCCACTGTTCACGCGCGGTGTTGCTGAAATTGACCTGATATTACATCTTTATTGCCATGCTTCATTTTTTTCCTTTGTGTGTGTGGAGAAATGACCTGAACAATCAGTAACTTCTACTTTTGCTTCCAACCAATAAGCGTCGACCGACTCTTTCCCTGGTATGAACTTTCAAATCGTGATCCAATTTATTTTGGCTTTGGGGGTAAAAATCAAAGTTGGAAGTTGATCCCAAGAACTTGGAAAATGACTTCACATTTACTTATAGAAACTTGACATAGTGAATCGATTCTATGGTTGTTTGGTTCCTCGCGGTGTTGTGGTCCTAAGTTATTCCTTTCACCTTGTTATATTCCTTCCTTTCTCAGAAATGAAACAAAATTGGACGTCTATTTCGATGAACTACCAGAGTAGGAGTACATTTCAAAACGATAAGATCTCCCACTCTATTTCTATCCTGCCTCTTGTACATGAATTATAAAAGAAACATAAAAGAAAAGAAGGTCTGAATCTGATTGCACGAAATACAGTTGCAGCACATGGTTGCTTACAAAAAGCAGATAACTTTTGAAAAGGGCGAACATGGAGTATAATACTGCACTTTACTTTGTTGGCGGTGATTTCAAGCTTTAAAATTCTTGGTCCATTTTAGCCAAAGCTACATTGGGTTAGGTTGCCGTGTGCCTTTTTGGGGAGGTTTGGGGCTTGTGCTGATTTTGATCAATGTGAAAGTTCAAAGTCTAACAGTCGACATGTAATGGACTTTGAGCAGAGATGTGTGCATGGGAGCGCAAGTTGCATGATGAGGAGAGGAGCTTCCGTGGATTCGGTGCTGAGGCTATTGGTAATTCCTTGTGGTTGTTATCATATCAGTTATTATATCTGACAGCAAATGTGCTTCTTTTTTCAATTGGATTATTTCCAAACAAACAAGAGGAAGCGCCAAGTCACTGTGCATGATTATTTCAAGGAGATGAAATATGTATAGCTCATGATATTCTTATCAAACAATTACCATAGTAAGAAGATTTTTTTTTAAAGGGGGTTTCGTTATTTTTTTCCCCCACTCCTTACAGTAAGTTTTTAACAACCTTGTAAGCTGTTAGATTGCCAATCCATGAAGCACACTGACAAACTAAGATCTACTGCTAGCCTGTTGTATCACTATTCAGACAAGTATCTCTAAATTGCCTTTGAAACATACACACTTATGCATTTAAAAGGTAAAAATACGCACTTGTGAAAAGGTGCATAAACATTTCCGTATGCACTGATACAATACATCAAATACTGTAGGAAACCAACTGGGGGTGGTTCCCTGTGGGCTTCATAGAAGGCGCAAGTCAGAGACCCTTCGTGCTCAGTATATTGATGTCAGGGAACTCAGGTATGTATTGCTCCCCTTAAGTAATTTTTGGACCTACCAGACTTTCTTGACAGTTTTTCGGTTGCTCGAATGACTACTAGTTCGTCAGGCATACCAGTATTAGCTACTGCATCTGGGACCAAATATATGATGTTAGATCCATCACTGTTCCTTAAGATGATGTTGGTTTGATGCAGGATTTGTGCTGGAACATGGAATGTTGCAGGCAGACTTCCAAATGATGACTTGGATATTCGAGAATGGTTGGATATGGAGGAGTCAGCTGATATATATGTTCTTGGGTAAATTACAGAATCTCTTGACAAATCATATTAAGTACAATGGAGATCAAATATTAGCTGTCATATGCCTTTGCTCATCTCCAAAAAAATGTTTTGTCCCATATGATACAAGATGCTACTATTTTTATATGCTAGTATCTAATAATATAACTTTTGTCTGTTTTGTTTTATTTAATAAGTGGATTTGGTTAACTTTCAGATTTCAAGAAATTGTTCCACTAAATGCTGGGAATATATTTGGTGCTGAAGACAACCGCCCTGTTGCAATGTGGGAGCGTATTATTCGTGAAACATTGAATAAGATCAGCCCAGATAAAACAAAATATAAATGCCACAGTGATCCTCCTTCTCCGTCAAGGTTCAAGCCATCTGATGATGCTTTTGTGATGGAAGATGAACTTATTAGTGAGTCTGATAGTGAAAGTGATGGGGAGGTACACCCATTGAACGAACAAGATTTGGTCGATTCTGTTGATGGTATTCATGGTAACAAATGTGAACGTCCCACTGATAAACCTGAAATGATTTTACAAGATGACGAGTTCAGCAGGTTGCCTTCAGTGAAGACTTTTGACAGATCCAATAACCTAAGTTTTAAAGAATCTAATTTGGAAGAGAAGATCTGCCAGAAGCTATTAACTAAAACATTCAGTAACTCAGAGAGGCTTGGAATGATTTGGCCTGAACCACCATTGGATATGGTAGCCCAGTGTCTTCCAGATAGCACGAAGTCATTTGCTTCAGGAAAGGCATTAAGATCATATTTGTCTTTCAAGTCAGTAAACGGAGATTCTGGTCCATTTGCAGAGGATGATTCAGTTCCTGATTTTAACATTAACTGTGCAGCAGTTAAAAGGAAAAGACCATACTTTGTAAGGATAATAAGCAAGCAGATGGTTGGAGTGTACCTATCAATATGGGTACGAAGAAGCCTCCGAAAACACATTCAGAGTCTGAAAGTATCAACTGTAGGGGTCGGTGCTATGGGCTACATTGGTAATAAGGCAAGTTTCTATAAGTCACGATACTCTCATATCACTTTTTGTTCAATCGAAGAGTTAACTGAGTTTCAAATGCATGCACTTTGTAAGTAGTTGTCAGCTGGCTTGCAATCACTTAACTCTGCTGTAGAATAATAATGTTTTAGCACCTATTATCTTCTAGTCTTTCCAGTCTCATATCGCTTGCATTTACCTTCCATCAATACAACAACACTATATTTGGAAAAGGGTAGGCTAACCTCTTCTTAATTTGGCATGCTTCAGGGATCAATATCAGTAAGCATGTCCATATACCAAACACACTTTTGCTTTATATGTTGTCACCTGACCTCTGGAGAAAAGGAAGGAGATGAACTAAAAAGGAATGCTGATGTTCAAGAAATCCACCGAAGGACAATATTTAATCCAGTTTCCAGAGTCAACATGCCTAAGACGATATATGACCATGAGTAAGTAATAGATTATGTATCGTTTCTGGTTACCTCGACTTTTTAGCAGTTCACCTGCTACTTATTTTAATAGTTGGCAGCAACAAAGCACTATCTCCAGCCATTCTTGAATATTGCAATGCTATTAGAACTTTTGCTTTCATTGAGGGGGCAAAACAAGAGCATGTGGTCGAGGGTTGTAGACAATGCTACCTATTGTAGTTTACCAGTTTAGTTCATGCTAGCGAGATTTGTTGACACATTGCAATTCTAGCTTGTTTCATCTAAGACTTGATATTTCTTGAATGCTTCAGACGGATTGTATGGCTAGGTGATCTCAACTATAGGATCAACTTATCATATGAGAAGACACATGAACTTATCTCCAAGCAGGACTGGAATGAATTGTTTGGGAAAGATCAGGTAGGCTTTTATGTTTTATCATCACATTGCAAAATTCCCTTTATTCATAAGTTCTAGCTCACCTTTCCATTCTCCTCAATGATAGCTGAATGTAGAGCTGAAGAAGGGGCATCTATTTGAAGGATGGACCGAAGGGGTCATCAACTTTCCTCCAACGTATAAGTACAAGGTTAACTCAGAAAAGTACATAAGTGATGATCACAAATCTGGAAGGAGAACACCTGCATGGTATATTTTGTTCTACATGATTTGCACCCTGCCAATTTTTTTATTAATGAAATTACCATTATTGAAGATATGTTCATGTATCTAAAGTTATAGTGGCGTGTACTAACAGCAAACTCTCTTTTCTAACTATGTAGGTGTGACCGAATTCTTTCCTATGGTAAGGGTATGAGGTTACTATCATATAGGACAGTTGATCTTAGGCTTTCAGATCACCGCCCTGTGACTGCTGTGTACATGGCAGATGTTGAGGTTTTCTCTTCAAAAAAGCTGCAGAGAGCTCTTACCTTCACTGATGCAGAGGTTGAGGAACAGCTTTCCTTCGAGGAAGATAGTACTTCTGGAATATACGACCTTGGACTATGTTAAGTTCAAGGTAATCTTGGACACATATCTAATCAGACTATGCTTTCTCTCAAGTGTCCAAGGAAGAGTTGACAAGTTACGACTTATTCCTGTCCAGCCTGTGTCCAGCCTTTGCCTCTATTTTTCTGAGACCAGCAATTGGAAGTAGGTAGTCCTGTACATTTTATCCATGCTCTGACCATATTTTGAAATCAGATGTCATTCATTTTGCTGCTTTTGAGTATTGTGTACCTCATATGTGGGAAAATAATCTCTGATCATATTTTGAAATCAGATGTCATTTATTTTGCTGTTTTTCCCCTCCCCCTTTTGAGTATGGTGTACCTCTTATGTGGAAAAATGATTTCCTTTGTAACGGTCTAACTGTAATTTTTTTTCTCGAACACGACTTCACGTGTCATTTTCATTAAGAAGAAGGGGGCCAAAAGAACGGCAGGTACAACACGACACGAACGAACGCCACAAAGACAGTGACAGCACAAACACAACCACAAACACTAAACAACACAAAGAACAAAGAGAGAGCCCGACACCATGCCCAACAATGGATTAGAATTCAAGCTTCGCGGGTCACAAATGACCGGGCAAGGGCAGGGCTCGACGCCTCGTGGGCGCCGAGGGTGCATCAACGGAGCCTTCAAGAAGGAGATGACGCCCCTCGGGCGCCAATTCCGCTGACGGTGCGCCTCGGGGAGCTTTCGCCCCGAATGGCCCCCCCCAAGCCGGGACGACGACGCCTTCAAGAAGGTAATGACGCTATCACGCCACCGTCGCCGACCCCACCGGAGGGCCGGCCGGGGGTTTTCACCCATGCCGCCAATGACCGCGAAAGCAAAGTGGGGGCGCCGCCGCTACGCCATGGGCGGAGCCATCCCGTAGCTACCACGCCCGAGCGAGAGCGATGGGGCACGGCCCCCCGGAGACGCCGTTGGATGTCTTCGTGGTGCCCGCCGACGGCCGAGCCGAACTGTGTTCCCCGAGGGGAGGGTGATACTCGCCCAAGAGGCCCGGATCGAATTGCCAACCCGGCCAACTCGGCGCGGGCGTGGTGGGTGGACGCCGGCAGTACTCGCTGCCGCTGTCTTGCCACTCCCGCAAGACGGGCCTGCCGCAGGGGAGTGGCGCGGAAACAAGATCGGGCCCCCGGCCCCCAACCCCCCGCCGCCGCCTCGGCTGCGTGAGGAAAGGGGCGGCGCGCGCGAGGACCGGCCCCTGGGCGCCAAGAGCTGCCTCGATGCGCCGGAAGTTCGTTGGGGCATCCCCGCCGCAACGACCCCAGCCCCTCTCTCGAGGCCGGGGGTGCAGCTGGGCGCGGACGACGGGAGGTGCATGGCACCGGAACAAAGCCAGTGCACACACCTCCCCTCACTACCTAGGGATGGAGGCAACTGAGAAGGGAGGGAGGGCAATGTGCCACGGACCTACCGGCCGAGCGCCCGCGCCCGCAGACAATGTAGGCCGGCCCTGCCCACTTCAACCCGCTGGGGGATGGACGTCCTGGCCAAGGGAGGTGGCCAGGACACCACAAGTGACGAGGGGGGCGCAGCTGGCGCCAGGGGCCGCACGCCGGGCCGCCTGCGCCCACGCCAGGGCGCGCGCTTCGCGGCCGGGGCCGCCAGTGCGCATGGAGCCACGAGCCACGCCGCCGGGCCGCGCCACGACCGGGGGCCAGCGCGCCACGCTGCCAAAGACGTCGGGGCCGCGTGCTCGCTGGCGCTGCGGCGCTGCCGCGCTGCGCCGGCTGCGCCGCTGAAGCCGGGCCGCGCGCCACACGCCGTGGCCGCGCCAGCGAAGCCGGGGCCGCCGCAGCGCCAGGCCGGGGCCGCCGCACGCCACGCCGAGGGGGCCGCGAGCCGAGGGAGGGCAGCCGCGCCGCCGCCACCGCCAACCCTTGCTCGGGCAACCAGCCTCAACCGACGGCCGGGCCGCGGATCCGGGCGCGGAGAGGCCGATCCGGCCAGGGAGGGGCTGGATCCGCCGCCCGCCGGCCAATGGACGCCGGCACCGGAGAAGAGAGGGAGGGAGGGGGGATGGGAGGGGGGAGACCGGAGGAGGGCGGGGAGGCGCTTTTTGAGCCCCTCCCCGCGGCCGCCGGCGAGGAGGAGGCGGCGGCGACGGCCCGCACGGCGGCGTGAGGGGAGGGGGCAAGAGCGGGCGGGGGGGGCCTCGGTCGCCCCGCTGGGGACGACACGCGAGGGAGCGTGGGGGTCCGGTTTCCAATTGTCTAACTGTAATTAAAATGTTGGATACCGTAAATATTTCACAAGATTGTGACATTGTACAGTTTCAGCTCTACTGTAATTTTTCTTTCATCTTTGCTATCCCTGCACCTGCAGCAAATGTTCGTATCAACTTATCCCTGTTTTGTTATGTTACTGTGGAGCTGATTAGCTTTAAACTCATTCTGACTGAAGTCGCTGGAGATCCTTAGTTTGCACTTGCATTTATGCTTGCATTTCAATCAGTGGGATCGAGCATCCTGTTAAGGTGCTGCCATATTGGCGGCTATTTGAAAACAGAAGTTTTGAATGGTGAAAAATAGTGGACCACAATCAGGGAATTTTTTCTGAGTACTGACATGTAATGCATAGATGTGTTTTGGTAGGAGAGTTTTCAGCAAGGTTACCGGTGGAAATCGCAGCCGTCGATGTGGACGCCGAGCCGACGCCGCAAGAACGGACCGCCGGGTCATTCCCACCCTCTCAAGCGCCTTCGACGTTCATCAGGCCCGGTTCGAGCGAAACGGCGCCGTGCTTCGAATGCCCTGCATGGGCTCGCGGGCTCACTGCCGCCAGTGAGTGGGCCGAGACTGGAAGAGGCGCGCAAACCAGGAGGGGCCTAGGCTCGAGAGTGTACACGGGAGAGGCACGGCGGCGCCTGGCCGCAGCCTTGATCTGGGAGTTTGCTTTTGACCAAATAAGCAACCTACTCAACCATCCTCGTTCGTTTGTTCAATGTTGAAAGGAAACAGAGGCCTTCAACGAAACCTAGTTTGGCTCAATTTCATGTGCTCGTAGGTGTGTAGCTCCAATCCAGGCTGAGGAGGAGGGGGTAGAAAGGCCAGGAATGACCTGATTTCATTTTGGAATGAGGCTTTCCCAAACAATCATTCTGAGGGCCTGTTTAGGACTGCTCCGCTCCAGCTTTTCCAACTCTGCTCCCAAACTTTTCTGTCAAACAAGTCTAGCTCCAGAAACTCTACTCCGAAAAAAAAAAAAGTGGAACTAAGGGCCAACTCCACGTTTTTTACGGAGTTCCTCACAAGGTACTCCACAAACTGACGTTTTGTATGTTCTCATGGAGTTGGATGATAATTACCCACCTTTGCCACTGGTTACACAAGATAACGTTTCGTTCTATTCCCTTCTCTCTCATCCGACGCTTCTCTATTCCGCTCGACCTGTGCAGTTCTTCCCCACCGCCGCTTCTTCCTCCCCAAACCTTAGCTCGCGCCGCCTCTGATCCCAGTAACCACGGCAAGCACTCCGACGAGGTGATGGACGAAGGTGATAGATCCAGTGATTCTCTACCGGATGACCTATTTTCTGGGCCCCAAATCTCAACTTCTTGTCTTCCCCAACTGGACGGAGGTGATAGGGTCGAGCTGCTGCGGCTTCCCAGGCGCCACCGCCGGCCGCCCCCCCGTCCAGCCAGGGTCGTGGAAGCCCCGTGCGCCGCTGTCCAGCCAGGCGTCGGCCGCTGGCCACCCAGGGCCAGCCACCCCGCTCGTGCTGGCCACCGGCGGCCACCCAGCACTGGCTCCATACGGCGGCCACCCAGCACTGGCTGAGCATCCAAGATTGATTGGACTGATTATTTCCGATGGAATTTTGATATTGTTCTTCACTTTATTCATTATTTGGTAGATGTGGTATTCGAAATACAACTGCAGATGTGGTTCCGCTGTATTTCTTATTTTGAGGTTGATCTGATATTCATAGTGACTTGTGTTTAATTACTGCAATTTTGCTTGGGAAAGGTACGAACAGCTGATGAACTCTTTGCACTCTCTGTAATCTGAATTTTTCAATAGTCTGATTCGCAACCTTCAATATTTTTTTACGGTATTCTTATTGGTAACAAAAATATTCAGATATCAAAAATATATATCAAACATAATCGAAGGGCATATTAGACATTTCCTTAGAAAACCTCTCATTCACGGAGCTAGAGTTGGCCTGCTGCCAAACACATCCACCTGCTTCGGCAACTCCAGAGTAGAGCTGCTCCACAACAGAGTTGGTGGAGTAGAGCTGAAAAAAACCGGAGCGGAGCAGTCCCCAAACAGCCCCCTCGAATCAGTCCTAATTTCAATCCGGCTCAAGGTGGAAAACGGCGCAGGCCGCCGAGTTTGAGGACCATATATGAAGCACAACATTTGAACGTATTCACTTTGTTGATCTCTTTCTTGTTGTCACATGCAAGATTAAAGATTGACAGGACAATAAAATTTATGGATTGATCACTTATTTCTGGTGGTACAGTTGGAATGTACGCAACAGAAGAACATTTCAACATTAATCGAAGCACATTTGGACATCACCTTTCTAATTTCTAATAAAGGAGCTGGTAGAAGTGTAAGTATAGTCGAGCAATGTCCTCAAACCCTTTCTAGTTGCTTTGCTTGGCCTATTTTATAAATATTTAGTAGTCTTTTCTTTTCTCTTGTTTATAGAGTGAGTCGTAACTCGTAAGTCAGGTTGTATATGGTGGTTTATAAAAAGTAAGTAGATTGTATGTTGCGGTCTTGAGAGTTTTGATCTTTTTTTTTTTTTTTCCTCTGCTAATAAAATACGGAAAAGTTTTTGCCGTCTAATAAAAAATAGATGGACAAGTTCGACAAGGAACCAAACCAACTTGTCTAATCACGTCTCCTAAGGCTATTATCACTATTGTTTGTCAATAGAAATTAGAAAACCATAACCAACTTAAGCTTTTGACAAGAAAATGTTCAACTTACTCATAAGTACCTAGAGAAATGTTTATCATCGATCTCCGCACATATATAACAAACTGAGAACAAGTACAAAGCCAAATTCCCATAGCTGTTTCTACGTTATACATGTACCTGTACCTAATATACAGAGCATGCGTTGTCCCAAAGCTAAGGACTCCCCAAGCACAAAGCCAAATTCTCCAGCACATTAACATCAAGCATATAGAAACTAGAAACACCACAACAGCACCACGACTCTCGGTAGTGCTAGCCAAACTAAACATACAACACGCAACCGCGGACCGCATCTTTATCTTAATTGCCTTCGTACTTTATAAACGGACAGCTAAATCCCCATAGCTTCTTCCTTCCTGAAGCTGAAGCCTGAAGCTCTTGAGCTGCGGAGAAATAACTTCCCGATCCCAAAACGGGATTATTCATCGTCATCATCAGTATTTCTTCTTTCACAGCTTCTCTCTGTGTCAGTGACACTGCACAACTTTGTGTGTGCAGCACAGGCCCTCAGGGAGCTCCTGAGGCCACGGGTGGTTTATACACATGTTTATTTAAGATGCTAAGATTGCAGACTTCTTCTGCCAGTACTGCTCGAATCTCTGCCTCGCATACTCCTTGTAGTCAAAGTCAATGTCGTTAACATGATCCTGCACAAGATTGGAAGTCAGAAAACACCAGAGATTTCAGTTTTATAGGGAAAGAATGGAATCATGACGCATGAGCTCACCGAAATTATTCCCCAGAGGCCCCATACTAGATGGCTGGCGAGCATGTACTTCTCAATGCTTCGGAGCAGGTTCTCCACAACTTCTGCATCAGGTTCCTCACCTGAATGGTAGTAATATGCAACGATAATTTAGGAGATATGGTTGAGAAAATACAATCCACTTCTTGGCAAATAACATCCGTAGTGAAAAAGGGATACTTTTGCTTTGAATGTAAATAATGGTGAGTTCAGTGCATGGAATTGCATTGAATCTGGAGAGGTGTTGAATCAGCGATCATCCAACGTGTCATGTTCATTAGAAAGTGGAATGCTTTAAATTTGTTTACACCATGTGCTAAATATGCACAAGGATCTCAACGGTCCTATTTCATGAATGTTTAATTTCCATAATAAACAATTTTTTTCCCCAATCAAAGGGCCAAATTAATTTTCTTCTTGATGCATTCTGTACTCCTGAAGAAAATTTACATTCAATGGTTAACTAATGTGCTATGTGGATTTGAATCATAAGTGCAAATTTGTATAGTTATGGAGCACTGTACTACAATACAGAACAATTAAACCAGCAGTGAGCTCAGAATTACCAGAGATGTTCAAGTAGGTTTTAATGAAACGCTTCTGCTCATCAACATCTGTCATGTAGAATAGAGTAGCACATGAGCAAGGCAGAAAACTGAACCAAGATTTGCCAACTAAATTAAAGAAGAAAGAAAAACAACAGTCCATGCATCAGTAATTCTCTTAGTAATGCAATACCTGGATATCTGCTGTAGTCCAGTATATGAGGCTTTGATGAATGATAGTCTGCTGCCATCTCACAGAAATGGTTAGCAATATCATATGCAACTGGGTTGAAGCTTGCATACTCATAATCCTGTGACGAAAATAGAAGACACTGTTATGAAAGGTTGGTACAAAGCAAAAACACTAAGAACAGAAAGCGTAAATCTTCACACAGTAGTAGCCTCCAAAACTAAAACTCTTGCTTTAGCAGAGGCTAGAGGCGTGTGACAACTTCGCATGTCCAGGTTGGAGGGAACACAACAAACACACGCTAACAAGTGTGAAATGCAGCCCTATACGGTATACCAAAAATGATGCAACAGCTCCAACGGTCCCTACTTTGCATAAGGCAGTATGTGTTTCTTAATAGAAGAAAACTCTTCCTACCTATACATGTTCTGATGTTCAAGATATTCCCATTTCATAGCTGTATCCGCATTATACATAACTGATATTTCAGACACCAAAAGGAATATTTGAAGTACAACCAAACATGATAATTAAGATTGGAAGGATGTGGATGTGTGACTTACAATGATGGTCAGCACGTTGGTCTCTTCATCAATCATGATATTGCCATACTGAAGATCGTTGTGACAGAAACCAATCCACTGGTAATCACCTGAACACTCGTTCTCCAATGCAGTAATCTCGTTCTCCAGACTGTCCAACCGAAATTCCTTGGCTTCCTCAGATGGGCACAAGTTCTTGGCAGTTCTGAGCCAGTTCCTAAATTTATGTGAGCAAGTTCAGACTTTGGTCCCATATTTATAACTTTACATAAGACAGTGCTTAATAGTTAATACAGCAATTATTTAGCTATAAAGAATACCTCAGTCTGTCCCAAATGAGCACAGATTTGGGACCAGGCATGTCAAGGTTGTGGAATTCCCTCAGTTTTGAAGCTACAAGAGCTGAAATTTCAGGATCGCGAAGGTCTGCAGCTGACAATGTCTGAAACAAGCGATCACATTAGCATGTGAAGTGACTAATTAATTCAACAGCCCAATGAAATATTTTCTCACTCAAAAGCTGAAGTAGAAAACTTTTAGTAGTATCGCAAGTTGCATCATATATCATATCACCCATTTTCACCAAGCCAAGAAAGCAGCATAAGATGCTCCTTTTCACGAGAGCAACACAAATAAAAAGGTAAACAAGAATCCAGAAAGTGCTATGGTGACTTCTAGTTTTTAGACCATGCATAAGGCCTGAAACTTTCTTTGCCTACTTAGTCATCTACCCCAAGTCCAATTCATTGATTAAAAATTTCTTTGCCTACTTAGTCATATATACCAAATCCAATTCATTGATTTAAAAAATTGTGGTTCTCCCGTGAGAGACGTTTCTTCTTGTCATATGGACAGTAGCCGTGCAGTCTAATCTAATTGACTAAACCAACATACTGCCCTATTTTTAATTGCTGACTCTGCATCACCAAGCTTGTTTCAAGGACAGGGAACTATCAAAGCAACAAAGATATCGACTGATATAAAATATTACTGATTCGCGTGGAAAATAAGCACCTGTTATAATAATTGTAAAATGGGCCAGTTCACTGGCTGATAAAGACCTGACGCTTTAGAACGGTGGAAAGTCAAAGAATGCTAGATTCTCACGGCAGAAAATTCAAAGGAGGAGAACCGCGCTGCATTAAATTAGTAGGCCCCATATCGATAGAATCTCAGAAAGAATCAAGAAAAGCGGCGGGTTTTTATGTGCAAACTAGTACAACTGCTACTACATGAGATAAATAAATAAATACACATTGTTTATAAAAAAATTAAATAAGTGCACACAAGAACAATTTAATGTCTCCTGTTTCCTAATTTTAGCATCAATTTCAACTAGAATCCGAAAGGAGTAAAAGGAAGAGAAGAATCAAAAAGTAAAAGTGCATGAAAATCACTAAAAACTGCTGTCAAAAAAATCCCTAAAAACTGGGAGGAACGATAAGAGTTCTATAAAAGGAAGCTGATGAACAGAGGAGGAACAAACGAAGCTTGAATTCCTAGTCTTATGCACAAACGGGAGGCAAAGTTAGCTTAGAGAGAGGCGGTATCGAGTAGGTACCTACCCTTGCGTGGATAAACTCCTCGACGCGGCCGTTGGGGAAGCGGCCGAGGAGGCGGGGACCCTGGCCATGGCGGGACATGCACTCGAAGGTGCGCACCTCGTCCTCCCGGTCGAAGAAGAGGTCGACGCCGTCGCCGTAAATCCGCACGAGCACCTTCCTGACCTCCCTCTCCGCCCTGGGCTGCTGCTCCTCCTTGTCGCCGGCAGGGCCGGTGCCGGTGAGCCAGCGCACCTGGTAGACCTCGTTGGTCATGGCCCCCTTGAGCGGCACGACCTCCAGCGCGCGGCAGTCCGCCACGTCCGCCCACGCCGCCGCCAGCTCGTGCAGCAGGCGCCGCGCCTCCCTGGGGATCCGCGGCCCAGGCACCGGCCCCGGCACCGCCTCCGCTGTCACCGCCACCGCCACCGCCCGCGCCACCTGGCTCTGGTTCTCGATCGCCACCATCCTGGCCGCTAAACTACTAGTTCCGCACGTTCTGAAACCCGAGCGAAGAAGATGAATGGGGGATTTGGCGATTCTTCTTATGGAAGTTATTCTTCTTTCTCTGCTACTATACTAGTTCTTCGCTCTTCCGAATTGAATTTTTTTCCTCTGTTTTTTTTTTTCGCCCGCGCGCGCTCTCTCTCTCTCTGTCTCCCTCCCTGATGACTGATGAGCCTGACGCCACACGCGATGGAAGCGAAGCGAGATTACAGCGAAGCGAGCGGAGCGAAGTGTCGTGCTTTGGCGGATCAGGACGGGGTGCCGTATAAATAGAGTCGGTTGCGCGATGTTTTGCGGCTGCCCCCTCGAATTTTCCTTCATTCTGGGAACGCGTGGTCAAACTGAAGTGCGGCTGAGAGCCTGAGATGCCGCGTTAACCATGATATTATTACTTCATGCTGAAGGTTCATTTTCCATAAAAAAAAAAAGAACCAAGAGGACTGCTTTGTGGGTCAGCTTCGAGCTTGGCCACGGTATGGTCGCCCACATTTGAGACAGCTGCCATGAGAAAGTGCATTAATTGGTGGCAGCTTGTGAATGAAGCAGAAAATTTTTTTGGTATCGCTCCGGAGGGTGCATTCTGGAAAATCAAACAACGGAACGGACGGCCGGACGGGCTAACCGAGCCGTCCACAGCGGCTACATGCGATGATCGATGATTACCCACCACAAACAGATCCCATGTGGGGGGTGGGGGCTGTGACAGCTCTGTGGCCCGCGTTGCCCACGCGTAGCATCCAGACACGTCTCTCCCGCAGGCCGTCCACAAACACGTGGCGTGTTCTTGTTGGTGCGAGCTGTGGGATCCACTATGACTCCGCACAACACGTGCTTGCAAGCGGGGAAATTTACGTTCCAAAAAGGAGAACGGGGAAAATGACATCGGAAGGGAAGGTTTGTTTGTCTGGCTCGTGCATTCCGGGCACTCATCCCATGCAATCTGCATGCACGTGCCACATGATCAATTGATCACGCAGCTCTAAATTACTCTTTATTTCTTCTTTGACAGGTCCAATAGTGTCTTAAGAGTTTTCTCATAAAATTTGTTTAAAAAAAGGAATAAAAGACTACCTATTCGTGATTCGTGCAGAGCTAAGTTTATATATTTTTTATGGTTTCTCATTTTTATCCTTTTCAAGTTTATATGAGCTAACGAGTTGACTCTAGTGAGGCTGTCCTTAAAACAACTACAAGAGCCTTCAACATAGAAATAGAGATTTTTAACTAATCCTTCCAATAGCTTCTACAGTTAGATCTCCAAATGTCGCAATAATATGTTTCGGGCTTCTCGCTGGCCAAAGATGGAGAATGAGATTAGTTTTCCAAGGTGTCACAAGATATAGAGAAGTCGTTAGTGTGTGAAAATATATAATATAGAGAGCGATTTTTATTTAAATGGTTGTCCAAAGTGTAAAAAAGTATAAAGAAGCTGTTAGAGCATGTAAATATATAATATAATATATAGAGAGAAACCTTCATTTAATGTCTCTCCAAAGTGTCACAAAATATAGAGAAGTTGTTAGAGCGTGTAGATATATAATATAGAGAGCAATTTTTATTTAAATAGCTCTCTAATCGGGCATTTCAAGAATAAGCTTCAGAAAACATTGAAGATGCTCCAAATTGTTTTCAACGTGGTTCATACAACTTCTTTCTCCCCATGTACCTTTTTAGAAAAGCCATGGTACTTTCTTGTTTCACGAATGTTTGATATCTTGGTGAATCACATCAAAACTCTTGAAACTTGTTAGACTACTACCAAATAGTTTTCGAAATAATCAATTTCAAAACATAAAAATTATGTGTACGCTTATGTTGAGGAGTGCTTATATAGTCTCAAAATTATTTGTATTATAACTATATTGTATTAAGAATAACAATAACAATAATACTTAGAGTTCCACCACATAAAAACTAGTACAGTATGTACGATCGAAGTTAGTAACTACTCTCACTGTCCCTTTTACCTATCGTTGTCACTTTTTGAGAAGTCAAATATATCCAATTTTGACCAAACATATATATAAAACATTAATGTTTATGGCACATAATTAGTATCAGTAGATATATCATTGAATATTTTTTGTGATAAAATTATTTGGATTCAAAAGGGGCATAAGGAGTGCTTAGTGCATTTAATAACTTTTGTTTTAAATAAAATAGTTTTGATTTTTTGGATATACATAATTGTTATTATATATTTTAGATATATAATAAAATCTGTCTATGAATATAAAAACTCAAAATAACTTATAATTTTGAAGGGATAGATCATCTCTCAGCTTTGATATTTGAGCGATATTGCCTCGTCAAATCCACGTCAGGTTTGCCAATCTTATCGCATCTGAAAATACATCTTTCTTTCAACAAAAAATGAAAAAAAAAATGGCTGACATTGACCAGCTAGCAGTGACTTGGTGGACACCCACACGTACTGGACCAGGGAGTTAGCAATGCATGATAATGGTCTGCATCTCGTCACATAGACTTGACTTGGTCACATACGACTTAGCGCGGCGGCACTATGAAGACATGTGCTGTGATCACTCGTTCACTCTAATTTGTGTTTCACACACACTTCATCACTTCTCTGTGACCATCTGTTTTTCTGTGAGAAGAAAATATTATTGATTTATAAGCTGAAACGGCTTTTTAGCTAAAGCGAATAGAGCCATCAAACGAACATTAGCTTCTTCGTAATGACATTAGGAAGACACTGGCCTGTTGTTAGTATTTTTTGGGGTATGTTTAGTTAAATTTTAGGAAAAAAAAATTAGAGTGTTCAATTGATCACATAAATTAGCTAATAAGACAAGCCGCTTAATTTGTTATAAGAAAAATAAACTATTTAAATAGCTAATAAATCCGGTTAATAAGATAAAAAAAACAGACTATTGACTTTTTGGCAACGGGCGCTTCCGTCGAGCCGATAAGTCAATCACCATCACTTTCAGGAGAAAAGCTTCGCGGGCCATACGTACATCACAGCGTATGTACATGTACAGTACTACTAGTATAACCTCCAGGCAGCTCATGTGCCGACAACAACCTCGCGTGGCCGGTGTTGGACATGGGCCCCGTGTTGGTAAAGAAAAAGATCAGCGCGCGCGAGGGACGTCACGTCGGCGTGCACAACGTGTCGCCGCCGATATGGATCGCCAAGGCCAAGTCAACGTATAGAGACGCGGCCAAGAGCTTTGGCAGCTTCCATTCATAATCCTGCCTCCCAGGTGACGTTGGCTTTTCTATTACCTGCTCCCTTCGAGAGGAAAAATGTTGCACGCGAGGTGCGACGACGAGGCCACAGTGTGCTGCAGCAATGTGATGTGTGCGTGGATCAGATCACGGTTGGTGGTGCTCCGGAGTGCCACCAAAGTCAGAGGTGACGACGGGCAGAGGCGGTGCGCGGCGACGGACGATAAGCACGACGTACGTACGCCAACTAGTAATACTAGGAGAATACGCGCGCTCCGCCGCGCGTGCGGTTTGTTCGCGCGCCTAGGCTGTGCAGGTGAAACGCTGCTGTGTTGGCCATCTTTGCTTGCAAATCGTTTGTCGTTGTGTACAGTGCATGGGCCTAAACCTGTGTATGTAAGTGGGCTTATTTTGGTTGGCTTCTGGATATAATATGGGATTACTTTTAATTGGATTTGTTGCACGTATATTTGGATTATATTTGGACAGTACAAAGAACATGTGGTCGCTCTTTTTTCCAACGCCTACATTATTTAACCTATTCCTATAAATTTGTGTGGTCGTGGTGGCTTCTCTTTTTCAATTTCAGACAATCATAATAGTCGTGATTGTAGCACTTCACGAGGGAAACATAGTATTGAAGAGACCAGAAGAAGGGTGCAGAGAGATCAAGAGAAAAAATTGCATTCAGCCTTGAATTTTAATTTGTTAAAAATCCATTTGATAATATGAGTCAAGCAAACATGTAAAATTCAAAATCGAAAAGAGTAGTTGTTATTTGCTAAGATGACTGGAAAACTTCATATTGAAATTCATGCAACTAAGGCAGCAGAAATAGCATTTCTACTCTCTTTTTTTTACAATCAGTAAGTTGAGAATCATTCTCAAAAGTTTTTGGTTATTTGTGAGGTAGCTTGTAGTAGGCAACAATTGAAGCAACTTTGACATAGAATATATACATGTTTCTTCAGAAGATAGTTGCAGTAACAACAGACATTGGTCAATCTGGTTGTGCTTTATCAACAGTGGGGCAATAATTGATCAAACATATTATGGAAACAAAGGAAAAGAGAGAGCCCCAGCCGCTCTACCATATCATGCAAAGCTCCAATGCAAATTGATCTATCAGTGGCTGTACCATATCCTGCAAAGCACCAATGCAAACTGATCTATATTCTATCGGTGCATGGTTGTTTCCAAACACAGAGCACAATAAGTGAAAGAGTGTAAAAAAATTACTGTTGTTTTACTGTTTTTTTTCTATTGTTGGGGCAACTATGATTGCCAAACAGAAAAGGAGCTGGTTTCAGTTGGATAACACAATATCTCCCTTAACTTTAATCATCAAGTGTTTTTTTTTTTTTTTCCTAAGGGCCAAGGTAGCACGCAAATGGTTGAGTGCAATTCACTGCCAAAATAGGTACAGAGCATGTCCCACTGCATCAGTAATAGAAAGCATCAAGCAGGAAACAAAAAGCTGCAATATTAGATGTCACAAATCATAAACTGGACATGATTGAATGTACTGATAGATTATATGTGCATTACCAAACCCTGAACGATTGATTCGGTCCAAGTTGGTTGAATCGAACATTGAACATAATATATTTCAGTTATTGCCCATGCGATCAGTCACCTGTAAAAATCAACATTGATTAGGTGATCTTTTTAAGCCCATATTTGGGCCGCCGTAGTAAGACCTCTGTATGTTCATTTAAGAGAAAATTTCAGCTGCTTTGAGCATGTATCTGTAACTATAAGTTTGAAAGCAAGCACAGAGCAGCAGCTACCTTGTGGTATGAAAACAAACGGAGGAATGCAAATTACATATAAAAATAAAGGAAGTGAGTATACATCCAAACTATTTTTCATACTTTGTGCTTCGTAATTGACCCAAAAAAGACAAAAAACTGTAAGTCTGTGTGAAAAAAATGGATACAATGTAATCAGAGCAAGGCTATGAGCTGTCATTTTTAACATCCATGTTTGGAAAGTTTCAATCAATCAATTGCCTAGTGGACAGGATCAGAGAGCAGTAATCACACATGTAAACGGTAATCACACCCATGTGTGAACCCAAAATCAACAATGTGTTAACTACATCTCATTGGTAGAAGTTAAAATAAAAAAAGCAAAAACTGTTATATTCATGCAGTGGACATCATGTGTTGTCCAAGAACATAATGTTCTATTGATCCAGCGAAATGATCCAAGGTTCTGCCAAGCCGTATAGTGTGGCTAACCAGCAAATGGAATAAAGAGGATGAACAACTAACTGTACCACTACGGACATAAAGCTGAATATAGCTGAGGTAGTAAAGAAGGAAATCTGAGCATGCGTGACAGGGGAGTGCACTATGGTCCATATTTCAGCATGGTGTGTTCATGCTTATATTTTAGCACAACTCAGTCCTCTATGGGATAATCTAATATGGGCTAATGGTAAAACCAATAGGCCAAAAAGACAACATATGCAGTGAAGGAAAGAACAGGCCTTTAGCACTGTAGAAACAAATCTATTTTATATGGCAAACATAAATATTATAAGTGCAACAGGAAAGGATTATTTGTTGAGGCATGCATATGTTTGAAGGATAAATGCAGAAAATATCATAAGCATGTTATAATTTCATCGATCCAACACCATATCCTTTTTCCTGCCTGTTATTGTCATTGTGCATCAGGCTATTGTTGTGAGAAGAACTATACCTTTTTCATACATGTTAAATAATGTCCGCTTGAAAGCTCTGCGTGTGGGATGGAATGTAAGCAACAAAGCTGTAGCAAATCAATTTCTATATTATTAAACTATTGTATATGCCTGGTTCAATGCCAATCTGTAGAACTTATCATGAGGTTAATGCAGCCAGGTAGTAAAAAATACCCTGTAAATGCAAAGGTACGCCATTCCATGGTTTGATAAATGCCTACTCATTTTCCAATCCCCATGAATGGACCTCAGATTTGTCAGCAACAGAAACGAAAATTCGAAGCCCAAATGTATCTCCAAACCTTAAGAGGAGCAGCATTCCAGCAAGACCAACCATGACGGGTGGAACTGTATATAAGAACAAAATCAGTATGGAGAAAGTAGAGAGAGAGGCGGGATGGAGGGAGAGGACCTTAGTTGTAGAACGCAACAACCATGACGGCAGTTGTGGAAATCAGACGCACCAATCTGACGCTGGTCGATCAGGGTAGGAAACCACTCCTCGGCTGGTGACTGGCGTCGCAGCAGTGGCCTCAGCGGCCGGCGGCAGAAGCGCCGCAGCAGCACCCTCGCGAGGCCAGGGTGACGCGGATCCATGGAGGGCGGGCGCAGTGGAGGAAGATGATGCGACGGGGGAGTTGGCCGAAGGCGCTGCGGCGGCGCCTGGCGGCGCCCGGCGTCACAGGCGGCGGCAGCCTCGCTCCCGTGCCCTCGGAAGGCCGGGAAGGAGCGGATCTGCGGAGGGAGGAAGCGGGGGAGGGAGGGGATGCGGCTGTGGAGGCGACCATCGGCGGCGCGGCGGCGGCGGCACACCTGCGCCCACACGCAGCCGGGGGCGAGACAGGGCTGCGAGGAGGGATGCGGGGGGAGGGAAGGGAGGCAGCGAGCGAGGTGGGTGCGGCGGCCGGCGCTGCTGGCGGCGGCATCGGGGCCGAGGGAAGAGGAGAGAGAGGGGAAGAGAAGGGAAATGCGTGAACAGTGTCGCGGGTGACTGGGAGGCCGCGAATTCTTTCCCCGATAAGGATGTACTGCGAGGAGGGATGCGGGGGAGGGAAGGGAGGCAGCGAGCGAGGTGGGTGCGGCGGCCGGCGCTGCTGGCGGCGGCATCGGGGCCGAGGGAAGAGGAGAGAGAGGGGGAAGAGAAGGGAAATGCGTGAACAGTGTCGCGGGTGACTGGGAGGCCGCGAATTCTTTCCCCGATAAGGATGTACATATATGTTGTGCCACTGCCGCTACCTGTATGTAGGTCCAAGACTTTGTTGTGCAGAAAGTGGCCGTCACTGAATATTGTGGACTTGTGAATGCCACTCGATCAGATATTCGGCAACGTATCAAGTATAAATCAATCTCTTTATAGAAATATGTATAAATTATAATAAAAAAGTTTATCTAAATTTACTAAAAAAAATCGCACATATAGATAATATGATAACACATAATATTATAAAATATCTTGCCTAAAATTGATTTCGCTTATAGATTTATGAATGGCACTCAATTAGATATACAGGCTCCTCTTGATGAAGCTTTTTTTTGAAAATAGGGCCTTGTTTAGATGCATCTCCAACTTCCAAGTTTTTACACTCTCTCTCCATCACATCAATTTGTATCCGCATATAAAGAGCATTAAATATAAATTAAAAAAATAACTAATTGCGCAGTTTGGTTGTAAATCACGAGACGAATCTTTTGAGCCTAGTTGGGCTACGATTGGACAATATTTACCACATACAAACGAAATGCTACAGGACTTTTCAATCTCTCTCCTCTCACAAATGATTTGCCGCATGTAAAGAGCATTAAATATAAATAAAAATAATAATTAATTGCATAGTTTGGTTGTAAATCACGAGAAATCTTTTGAGCCTAGTTGGGCCACGATTGGACAATATTTACCAAATAAAAACGAAGTCTTCTGGGACTTTTCAATCTCTCTCCTCAAACCATCTAAACAAGGCCTAGGAGACATATATGCATGCAATAATGCAGAGGTATATGTAGGCCTTGTTCGGTTGGTGATTGAAATTCCAACTTTTTCCACTCTCTCTCCATCACATCAATTTCTATCCATATATATGGAGCATTAAATATTAATAAAAAAAAATAACTAATTACATAGTTTAGTTGTAAATCACGAGACGAATCTTTTGAGCCTAGTTGGGCCACGATTGGACAATATTTACCACAAAAAAACGAAGTGCTACAGGAAATTCTAATCTCTCCAACATTTTTCAACTCTCTCTCCATCACATCAATTTCTATCCATATATATAGAGCATGAAATATAAATAAAAAAAAATAACTAATTACATAGTTGGGTTGTAAATCACGAGACGAATCTTTTTGAGCCTGGTTGGGCCACGATTGGACAATATTTACCAAAAAAAAAAAAAAAAACGAAGTGCTACAGGAAAGGGTTGGAAAAATTCCAACCCCATCCGAACAAGGCTGTATATCGTATCGAAGTCGATGCCTATTCATCATGGGCCGAAAGACCTACGAATTGTTCTCATTGCCTCGCCATGTTGGCCCCTGCACTGGAACATGCCCAGCTGAAGAAAGC